>CAUYRT010063915.1:0-58204 GCA_963574885.1 Lepilemur ruficaudatus | reverse complement strand
ACACTCCCCCCTGAGCAAGAGCAAGACCCCATCTCTACTCAAAATAGAAAAAATTAGCTGTTCAACTAAAAATATATAGAAAAAATAGCCGGGCATGGTGGCACATGCCTGTAGTCCCAGCTACTCGGGAGGCTGAGGCAGAAGGGTCTCTTGAGGCCAGGAGTTGGAGGTTGCTGTGAGCTAAGCTGACACCACGGCACTCTAGCCTGGGCAACAGAGAGAGACTATCTCAGAAAAAGAAAAAAAAGACAAAAAATAACAGATGTTGGCAACGATGCAAAGAGACAAGAACTGTTTTTTTTTGAGACAGAGTCTCACTCTGTTGCCGGGGCTAGAGTGAGTGCCGTGGCGTCAGCCTAGCTCACAGCAACCTCAAACTCCTGGCCTCAAGCGACCCTTCTGCCTCAGCCTCCCGAGTAGCTGGGACTACAGGCATGCGCCACCATGCCTGGTTAATTTTTCTTATATATATACATATATTTTTTAGTTGTTCAGCTAATTTCTTTCTATTTTTTTTAGTAAAGACAGGGTCTCATTCTTGCTCAGGCTGGTCTTGAACTCCTGACCTAGAATGATCAGGCCACTTTGGCCTCCCAGAGTGCTAGGATTACAGGTGTGAGCCAAAGCACTCAACCACATCTCAATAGGAATCAGCCTGGGTAGAAGCAGATAACTATTCTTCAAGGCCTCTTGCAAACAGCAGTAAGTTTCTTCTTGTCACTCCAGGTGAATGCCACCCCTCCGCCTCTGCATGCCCTGGGTACTTTATTGGCACTTCAGAGGCACTGACTATATAAGGAATCCTGACACCTCGGATAGAAGCACCTGTGGGCAGGAATCCCGTCTTAGGTTGGGAATTAGTCTAGATTAGGTTCCAGCTACTCGGATGAGGCAGGAGGATCTCTTGAGCCCAGGAGTAGGAGGCCAGCCTGGGCAACATGGAGACACTGAGTCTCTTAAAAAAGAAGAAGGAGAAGCAGAAGGAGGAGGAGGAGGAGCAGGAGAAGGAGAAGAAGAATCGTTGCTTCGGGGTCATCAAGACCTACTTGATCTTGGGCAAGTTTCTTGACTTCATAGAGCCCCAGTGTTCACAGCTGTCATTTGGGACAATAGGGCCCATGTGACATGACATGACTATGGAGTTATGATGGTTAAGAATAAGGCTTTGGAGTTGGATTGGGCTTCATATCCAAGCTTCACCACTTGTGTGCTCTCTGTCCTTGTGCAAGTCACTGTGCTTCTCTGAGTCTGAATGTCCTCGTCTGTGTAGGAGGGATCATTACGTTACCGATTTCAAAGGTTGGGTGGAGGATACTATCAGAATGTAATCATTGTGACCTCACTGCTCAGAGCGATCGCCATCATCTTTCACCTGGCTCACTGCCATGGCCTGCTGGCTGGGCTCCCTGCTTCTGCCGCCAGTCTCTTCTCAAGGGAACAGCCAGGGTGCTCTGGTTAAAGCTTAGTCAGATCATGTCACTCCTTTAAAACTGGGGTCAGCAAACTATGGCTTGCAGGCTAAATACAGCCCATCTAGAATGGTTTTCCTATTTTCACATGGTTAAAAAAAATCAAAAGAGGAATAATACTTTGTGACCCATGAAAGTTATACGAAATTCAAACAGTGTCCATAAATAAGAGTTTCACTGGAACACAGCCACGTTCGTTTGTTTATGCCTTGTCTATGGCTACTCTTATGCTACAAGGATTGAGTAGTTGCAACAGAGATCATATGGGGGCCAGCAAAGCCTAAAATATTTACTGTCTGATCCTTTACAGAAAAAGCTTGCCAACCCCTGCTCTAGAACACAGATCAACAAAGCAGAACAAACGGTGAACATTCTGGTGACTTCCCATATCTCTCAGAGTAAAAGACAAAGGCCTTTCCTCATCTTGCCCTCTCCTCTTTGGTCTCTGGCCTCCCTGATGTCCATATACCAGTCATACCAAGCCTCGGGGCCTTTGCCCTGGCTGCTGCCTTACCCTGGCATGCTCTTCCTCATGTGTCTGCACAACTCACTCCTTTACCTCCTTCACTTGAATGTTGGCTTCAAAGTCACCTTCCCAGGGAGGGCCACCTGGAACACCCATTTAATAGTGTGAACTGCCTCTGTGCCCCCCTGATGCAGGCACTCCTGATCCACCTAACCCAGCTCCATTCTTTTCCATAGCAACTGTCATCTTCTAACACTCCACTTACTTACTTATTTACTACATCTGTGGGCCTGTCTCTCCCACCAGAACCAGAATGAAAACTCCCCCAGGGCAAGGGTTTTTATTCATCAATGTCCCCAGCACTTACTACCTAACAGACACTAAAACAAATGTGTTAAATTCATGCATGAAATAAAAGAAAATATAAAGCATTAAGCACAGTGCCTAACCCATAGTATAGATGCTTCAAAACACTTATTATTGTTTTTATTATTACTGATTGCATGCTAATACCAAAAGTGCCAAACATAAAACACTTAGTAACTTTTAATCTTCCTTACTTTTCCTTTATGTCTCTTATAGTACTAAGGACAGTGCCTTACACGTACCAAGCACTCACTACTCTGATGACATCTTGCTCACCCTCAGGCCCATCCCTATTGCTATAGGATCACTGTCTACAATGGCAAGCCAAATTCTATGTCCCCATGCTTGTTCCTCTCTGCATGCCAGCATTCAGCTGCTAGAGCTCTGTGACCAGGGGGAGAGTATACATGAGATTAAGGTGATGCCGACGGCCCCACTTTACCAGATTTGCTGTGCAGAGAACACTGGATCAGGCACCAACTTCTGAAAGACTGTTCAAATGCAAACCACTTTGGAGGTATGGATGCTTGACCCTAAGATAAAATTGTGATTAAAGTCTCCAGGGGTTGGAAAAAACCTGGCTGTGTAATCACTATGGCTGAGCTTTGTTTAAATAAGAGTGTTTGAGGAATGTGTTCAAGACTATTTAAACTCAGACCATTTAAATTCTAAAGAATTCAAAAAACAAGGGTAAATACTTAAATTATTTTAAAGATTAGAAAGACAAGACTGTATAACTTATATAGCCTCTACCTCTTTCTTCTCACCACGGTCTGAGGATTCACTCTATGTGGTACATTTGGGGGAAACAAAAGTGGGGGAGATAGTCTATCTGTATGTGTATGATGAGATCCTACATCCTGGACTTCCTGGGGGCACCCTCAACATCAAATATTCTGCCAGTGTCACACTGTGTACCTTGGATTTCTGCTTCTGAAAGTATAGCCACCATTTTAATCCATTGAGATCATCTAATCCAGCACCCTTATTTTACAAAGAAGAAAATGAAGCCCAGAGAGGGGCTCCCTGGTGATAGACACAGTTCCTGGCCATAGGAGGTCACTAAATATTTCTTGACTGCCTAAGCTTGGGCTAATGACTTGCTTATAGTCAGTAAATTGCAGAGTTAGAACTCCAATTCGAGTCTCTTGTCCCTGAGTTCCATGTTCCCTAAGTTCTTCCTCACTCCTGGGGTTGTTCTATCTCCCCTGGAGGGAAGATTTTATGAGCCACAGACCACCTTGTCTCTGCCAGCACCTATCTCTCCCTTAGGCCCTTTCAACCAGAGACCATCCAGCCCACCATGGACAGCCTCAACTCCACACAGGTTCCAGACCAATATTGACCGTGTAGAGAAAATATTAGCAGCCACAGATTGTTCAAGCAGGTGGGTTTGGGATTAAGTGAGCTTCTGCAATCTTGTTGGGGCCTCTGGGTACCAGTTACGTATTTGACCAACACCTGACACGTGACACCATTCTTACAGGCCCCTCTGAGAAAGCTGTGTTGCTCTGAGTCAGGTATTCCTGCAACCTGTCCTCTGACTGATTAGACGGAAGATCAGGCCCAAGTCAATGGTGGGCATCTTTACAGGATGGAAATGAGGGAAGTCTGTGGGGTAACATGACTTGACAACGTGGACAAATGGGTACCTTCTCTACTGCACAGTGATCAGTGGACCCCACCAGAACCACTCTTTATGGCAGTCAGACAGAAGACGTAGGGGATGCTGTGATGTATATTGGAGAATTCTCCCCAATAAACTTCCTGCACAAATATCTGCCCCAGATGCTTCTTCCTAGGGAGCCCGTGCTAAGACAGAGTGGGGAGCAGACAGTGCAGCTGGAGCCGGGAGACCATCTGAGAAGAGGATGATGAAAAGCCAAGACATAGCAAACGTTGTGGTTCTCACGGAAGCCGTTCAGAGGTCAAGAGCTACAGTTAAAAATGAGCAGAAAAGCAGAGAGAGGTCAAGTCACTTTCTCTATGTGTCCTTAACATCAGTCGAAGTAACCTGGAGTTGTTTCCCTTCCTTCCAACCAGAAAGAGTCTCAGGGCCACACCCAGCCAGGTGTCAGGGCTGGGCATCTGCCTTGTGTTCTTATTGTCCTTTGACTTCCTGCCTTGACCCCTGGGCCACATGACTGAGACGCTCTGCCTGCCTTTGTCAGCCTCTCCCTCAGGGGAACCAGCCAGTGTCCTCTAAACACCCAACTTCTGGCTCCAGTCTTGTTCTGAATAAACTGATGACCCAGAACAAAGGTGCTTTCACCTGTCTGACTCTCAGTACTGAGTGTCCTTCGAACACTGTGTCTTGGACTGCTGCCGCTGCCCTGGGGGCTAGTCTGATGGCGGGTCATTTGCTCCTGCTCCGCACCCGCAGGCCCCGGCTCCCCTGCTCTCCCAATTTACCCGGGATGCTGAGGTTGCAGCCAAGTCCGCTCACGTTGGGATACTTGCCTTTTGCTGTTTGGCTTTAGGTTCACTTCTAAGAAAATACAGACATGGCTCCTTATCATTTTAGAGTTTTTCCTCTCATTTCTTGCTCTCTTGCTCTGGATGTTTCTTTCGTTCTAGGCAAGAGACATTCTTTTTTTTTTTTTTGAGACAAAGTCTCACTCTGTGGCCTGGGCTAGAGTGCCATGGTGTCAGCCTAGCTCACAGCAACCTCAAACTCCTGGGCTCAAGCAATCCTCCTGCCTCAGCCTCCCAGGTAGCTGGGACTACAGGCATGCACCACCATGCCCGCCTAATTTTTTCTATATATTTTTAGTTGGCCAATTCATTTCTTTCTACTTTTTAGTAGAGACGGGGTCTGGCTCTTGCTCAGGCTGGTTTTGAACTCCTGACCTTGAGCAATCAGCCCGCCTCAGCCTCCCAGAGTGCTAGGATTTCAGGTGTGAGCCACCGCGCCTGGCCTGCAAGAGACTTTTTTAAGTTTTGAAAATTCATTTTGATCTGAACTGAGCATTATAGAGAACATCTAAAAAGTAGAATGAAGTATTCACATTGAGCCTGAAGTATTAGTTTAAATATTTCTTGTCATGATGTAAATGTTGATGGATCATAAAAAAGTTGCTTTGAAATCGAGTTATTTACTTTTTTAAAAAATTTTTATTATGCAAAATTTTAAACACACACACACACAAATCAAATGAACCCCCTTGTACCTTGCATCTGGCCTAATCGACCTACAAGGTACATATTTATTTCTACTGTGTTTAGTTGACTAAGGGCAGTCAATAGATGATGAATCAACTAATTTACCTGCAGGTAACTGAAGGTCAACTTAAATGACAACTACTGATTACTTGGTTTGATTGACCTGGGACATAGCGCTCTTCAGACGTGCATTCTGTGACTCCCGCATTGGATTGGGAGTATCAGTGATTCTTTCTTCTACACATGTCTCGGATCTAGCCCTGTCTGTGTCCACCCCGCTTCTATAGTTCAGGGACCTCAGTTGTCTCTTGCCTGTGTAGGTAGATTTTATGTTTCAAAATTTTAATAGGCTGCTCGCCCCTTGCTCCTCTCTGTTCCTCTCATTCAAGGAGAGAGTTATCTCCAAACTGGGACACCTAGAGAAAGGTCTGAGTAGAGCAGAAGCAGAAGCAGGTGAAGCTTTCTGGCTTTTGTTTTCCAAAACCCCAAGGAGCCAGAGAGAAAGTTAGAGGGTTTGCAAAGGGGAAAAGGGAAGAAGCCTGTTTGCAGGTATTGATAGTGTTTAGGGGCAAAAAAATAGGGCTCCTTGGTTGAGGAAAAGAAGAAAAGAGAGGCCTGCAGGTGTCTGACCAGCAGGGAGCCTGGTTCTGCTTTCTGGGAGGCAGCAAGTCGTCAGGGAGGAAAGGCTGCTGGCTGTGTCCAGGCTAGGTGACCATAAGCAGACAAAAGATGCCTGAATCCCAAACATGACACAAAGGTAACAGAGCATTGCTGGGGGCCCAAGGGACCACGTGGACAGGGCCAACGGTTGTCTCCGAGGTACCACATGTCGGATGAGGAGCACGTTGCCACGCCCTCCCCCCTACTGCTCCCTCTCCCCCACAGTGAGACCCTGGGGCCATGCGCCACCACCCCTGCCAGTGATGAGGGGAAGAAACAGGTCAAGTCTCAGCTGGGTGAAGGCATCACTGAGCCTCAGAGTCAGTTAAGTAACTTGCCCAAAAACACCGTGGAGAACACGCGGCAGAGCTAGGCCAGGTGTGTCTGTGTTAGCGTCCATGTGTGATCGCAGAAATTCTGTGCCTTAGGACCTCCGTCAGCTCCCTGAGGAGCAAATGATACTCAGAGCTATGATGGTCTATCAGACGCCCCTTCGGTGAGCCCTCACCTGAGTCACTGCTGTGGGCAGTGAAGGAGTCCCGTGCAGGCTGCCACAGCCCTGACCCCCCCAAAACTCCCCCAGACTCACAGAGCCATGTGACAATGCCAGGCCTCTGACTTCTCATCTGTGCAATGGAGGGGCAGCACCTACCTGCCTCCTGGGGCTCCTGGTGAGCACGAGATAAGATAATGAAGATGAAATAAACTGTACTGCACAAATGTCCCAGTTCAGAAATAGGATCAAGAAGAAAGACAATAACAACCAGCACTTTAGCCACAGCCCTGAGGCCCTCTTGGACCTTTAAGGGCAGTTCGTTCCTGCCCAGGGCAAACAGCCTGCTCCTCTTTCCCGCTCCTCTTTCCCGGAACTTCTTGCTCTGCGCTCCCCTCCCCACTTTCCCTTTGCAAACTCATTGATCTTACCATCTCAAAGAAAGATGTGACCTCCCCTGGAGGACCTTCCTGAACCACACACCCCCAAACACGTGGGTGACACTCCTTCTCCAGGCAGTCAGACCTGCCCCTGTCTGAAGCCAGCCATCAGCTGGCTCCTCCTCCCCTGTGGGCTCCCCGCAACTGCACTAGGGAGCTCACTGCGGGCGGGGCTGCGTCTTGCTTCCCATTGCATTTCTACTATCCGGACCAGGGCCTCTCACATTATAAACGCTCAATACTTCAGTATCTGTTAAATGAAGGACGGTACAAATACGACCTCTGAGTCATCAAAGACAGATTCATTATTGGCTCTAGCAGTTTCAGGGCCAAGTATGTTTTATCATAATTTAGTTTCCTAAAAATTGGTAATCCAAACACAGCTTAAATAAAACATAGCTCGTCACCACAACCTGCAGATGGATCACCAGTTCCTCGGCTTTGGCTCGCTTCAGTGTGCCTAGGACAGTTCTTGAGAAGTGCCGAATTGGTAAACGTAGTATACGTTTCCCTGACCAGCGCGGGGACAGAATTAACTGTGTAAAGTCTTACTGTTTACTATGACTCAGAGCTGAAGGGTGTTCCATGTTTCATGAATTATAGGAATTGGGAACAAGTCTTTTCTTCTTAAAAAAAAATATCAAGACCAGTCTATGAGAGAGCTGATGCCGGGAGTTATGGGGTAGCTGAGATAATCTGGAGTCTGCATTCTAGACAGCTCTGTCTTCAAGTGCCCCCAAGTCTAATAACGGGAATCACAAGCAGTGTGCCCATCCCAGTCGGGCCCCTGGCTGCTGCTTACGTCCGCAGATTTGGGCTGTGCTCTGCTTGTTACCTGGAGCTGGTCAATGAGAAGTTAATGAACTAAGAAGTCAGCCAAGCCCTAAACCAACAACGGCCCAAAACATCCATGAGACCTGCTGGCGGCAGACATTTCACAATGAACAATGGGAGAGATTCAGTCTTTTTTTTTTTTTTCTTTTTCTTTATACCCTGGATATGCTAAGAGAGATTCAGTCTTTTTTTGTTTGTTTGTTGTTTTTTTTTTTTTTTTGAGACAGAGTCTCACTCTGTTGCCCGGGCTAGAGTGCCATGGCGTCAGCCTAGCTCACAGCAACCTCAAACTCCTGGGCTCAAGCAATCCTTCTGCCTCAGCCTCCCAAGTAGCTGGGACTACAGGCATGCACCACCATACCCAGCTAATTTTTTCTATATATTTTAGTTGGCCAATTAATTTCTTTCTATTTTTAGTAGAGACGGGGTCTCGCTCTTGCTCAGGCTGGTTTCAAACTCCAGACCTTGAGCGATCCTCCCACCTTGGCTTCCCAGAGTGCTAGGATTACAGGCATGAGCCACCGTGCCCGGCCTACATCAACTTTTATAAATGCTCTACAGAGATTTGAAAAGAGTGAGTATACTGTCAGGTATAAAGTTGTATACACACACACACGTATACAGATACATACACGCTCTAAATTTATTAATTGTGCTGTTCAATTCTTATCCTTATTGCTTTTTGTCTATTTGATCTGTGAATTTCTGAGAGGGGTGTTAAAGTCACACTCTAAGGTGCTGATATACTTTACTTCTAACAGGTTTTGCTTAAAATATATAAATGGCATGCTGTTTTGTAAAGATTTATGACTGTTAACTCTTCTTAGTGGAGAGTAGTGGAGTTGAACCTCCTATCAAAATTAAACAGCCTTCTTTTAACCCTTTGCATCTGGAATTCCCTGTTGACTCATGTTAATACTGCCACTCCACTTCTGGTTATTGTAGTATTCTTCCAAGAGATCTGTGTCCATCTAGTTATTTTCAACCTTTCTTGACATTTTAAGTGTGCAGCTGAGAATACTAACTGTCCCCAGTTTCCATTATCCGTTTCTTCCTTTAGTACCAGAATCATTTCCCAATCCCAGATTTCAGCTGAATACAGTAGCTGTAGCCAAGTGATGAAGTCCTAGAATGTGTGAAAAAGTGACTCTTGCAACTCTGTGTCATCCTTCAAAGGGAACTGCGTGTCCTCTGCTGCTCACCTTCTCAGGAGTGGGCATGTGCACACAAACTGACCTTGTGGACCAGAACAATGCACAGGGGACAGCACAGTGACAAGACAGAATTAGAATAGAACAGAATGGAACAGAACAGAATGGAATGGAATGGAACAGAACAGAATGGAATGTAATAGAATGGAGTAGAATGGAATGGAATTAGATTATAAATTGAATTGAATTAGAATAGAATTAGAACTAGAATACAATTAGGAGTACAACAGGAATAGGATTAAAATTAGAATAAAATCAGTATTAGAATAGGAATAAAATTAAATTGAATAAAAGAATTAAATAGGAATAGAATTAGCATAGTTAGAATCAGAATTAAAAGAGGACTACAACTGAAATAGGGTTAGAATTAGAACAGGAGTACGATTAGAATAGGAATAGAATTAGTATAGAAACAATAGAATTAGAATCAAATTAGAATATGAGTACTACAACTGGAATAGATTAGAATTAGAATAGGATCAGAATTAGAATAGAAATAGCATTAAATTCAAGAGAATCATAATAGAACTACAACAGGAATAGGATTACAATTGGAATAGAATTAGAATGGGATCAGAATTAGAATAAGAATAGAATTAAATTCAACAGAATGAGAATCAGAATGAGAATTAAAATAGAATTCAACAGAATTAGAATAGAATTGAAATAGAATAAAACAGAATGGAACACAATGGAATGGAGTTAGAATTAGAATAGGAATAAATTCGGATTAAAATAGGAATAGAAGAATCAGAATAGAATAAGATCAGAACAGTTCAGTACAGATCAGAATCAAATAGATCAGAATAGAATAGAATATCAGTTGATCAGCAGAATAGATCAGAATAGGATAGAATGGATCAGAATATCAGAACAGATCAGCATAAAATAGATCTGTAGATCTGTTCTATTTTATGGTGGTCTAGTCTATTCTACTCTGGAGTAGGAATCATTTCAGCAGGATTTTAGGAGGAAGCCATACTAACAAAAAATTTTTAGTGTGATTCTTTCATCCCGAAACTCACTAATACCTCCCTGTTACCCAAATGAGCAAGTCTGGCTCCACAGCACAATACATATGCTTTTACCATCTGGCTGTTCCTCTGTCCATAGCTTCATCTCCCATCACTCTGACCCTCTGAAACACCTTGCCCACACTGTAATTTTGTGCAGAGGCACATGCACAACATATTGTCCCTTCTCCTTAGGTCCTGGTGTGCAGTTTCCTCTGCCTAGAAAACCTTTCCTTCCCTCTTGATCTGAAAAACTACTGTAGCCCCTTTAAATCCTTTCTGAAGCAAGGATATGAGACAAGATAAGATGTAAATTAATACAATATTCCTACCCTGACTTCAAACCCTGCACAGGTGCCGCTCCTCTGATGCTCAGAGCCCCATCCCTCTGTCATCATTCCCAGCAGCACCGTGCGTGACAGCAGAGCCAAGCCAGGGCCCAGGAGTCCTCGTCCCTAGACCAACACTCCTTCTTTACATTGCCATATTTATTTCAAAGTATGGATCCCCAGGCCCTGTCCTTAGGAATTATGATCTAATTTGCTTCACATGAAACCTGGGAATCTATATTTTCCAAAACTATCCTAGTGAATCCATCAAGCGGTCAGGTATGAGACCCACTTTGCCACATCACACCAGCCCTGCCCTTTAGCCTTGCCATTCTTCCATTCTTCCATCTTATCACACCGTCAGGATCCCCGAGGATCACTCGGCCTCCCTGTCCTCCCTGAATGCAGGTGAGCCAGCCACAGCCAAATGTCCACCTGGCACAGCCACATGTCTACTCAGGACCAAGACCCCACACCCAGTAAGTGGGAGAAGGCCTCCTGGAGAGAACACTTGGGCCCTTGGGGTATGGGGCTGAGCACACTGCCCAGACCCAGCTCTGAGAGACAGTTACCATGGTCTGATTGGAGAAAGGGTCCGTGTAGTTGATCCTCTGGGTGGTACAATTCATGTCACCTGGCTGGCCAGGGTTCATCAGAGGGGGAATGACCTCGTAATGGTGCTTACAGCTGAGCAACTGGGCCTGACCAGGATATAGGGCAATACCTGGGGGCACAAACAGGGAAAAGCAAATGTCAGAAGTTATAGTCCTTGGCCACACCCCTGAAATCCTCTCACACCCACCAATGATCTATGTTCTAGACTCCCTGGCTGACTACAAAGAAGGGAGAAGAAAAAGCTTACAGGGAAGGGGAGTTGCATCCCTGCTCTCAGAAAGCCCTACTCTAGTGGAAGGCACAAGCCCCTCCTCAGTAAGCCCCTCACTGACTTAGGATACAGCCACTCCGATGCCCACACTAAAACCTGCTCCACCTCAAAGCCCCAAGGCACATACTCTAAGGGAACCTTCCTTGATCCTTGATGAGCCCAACTGTGCCCATCTCTCTGGCCTGTCACCCACCTGCAGAATGCTGGGAGGCTCTAAGCTGTGGGATTCCCCAGAACTCATTTCATCTCTCATCTCTGCTCTGATTGGGAGCTCCAAGTGTGGGAGTTGCATCCCAATAATCCCTCCCTCTCCCCCAGCCCAGGCACCTCACTCAAGGCTCAAGGGCAGAAATGCTGAGAGAGTAACACATGGCATCAGAGACAGAGTTGTGAGACCAAGAGACCAGACACAGAAAGTAGTACCCAAAGATAAAGAGGGACAAGCACAAGACAGGCAAAGATGGGCAGACGAGCCATGACCAGCACACCTGATTGTGCTGGGGGCTATCGAGAAGCTCCAGGCAGGGGGCAACTGGGCTCTGGCTCTGCCCTGTGAGCAGGCTCTCCTAAGGGTTGCTCAGGGGCATCCTATTGACAGAGCAGCTGGCACATACCGGGTGGGCAGACCCTGAGCCCACAGAGCTCATGCCTCCCATTCACTCCATGGCCTCCAAAGCGCCCAACACTAGCCCTAGAACCCAGAGCAGACAGTCTGGAACAAAGCTGACTCCCCACTCAGGGACCAGACCCCTCAATGGGGCAGGAGAGGTATACAGAGTGTGGCCTGGGAGGCCCTCTCCAGACAGGGCTTCTGTCCACCTCTGAGTGGACTTTTCTGCCACTCACCCTCCCCACAGTCCAGCTTTGATTCTCACTTCCCCTCATCCCTGGCCTCTGGCCCAAGCCAGGCTAGTCTCATCCTTCCCAGAGAGGCCCCTCTGCCTCCCTACACTCCTGCCGATCCTCCTCCCAGAAACACTCTCTTCCTACCTATGTGCTTTCAAAAGCCCAGCTCAAATCCTGCCTCTCTGCAAAGGTTTCCTTGACCCTCCCAGTTCTGCAGTAACCATTCCAGGCTGCGCACATAAAACACTCTGCTGGGTCCTGTCAGCAGCTCTTTGGATGTGTGCCCTGCACCTAGACTACCCTCCACCCTGCCTGTAGTGCCCAGCACTGTGCTAGGAATACAATGGCAGCTCAAGGAGTTTCTGCCAGTCGAGGATGCCTGGTCCACGGCAGGCTCTACCTGGGGCATCGTAGCGATCCACCTCTTTGTAAGACACAGACATGACAGGGTGCTTGAGTTTCTCACGAAAGTCCGTGATGGTCTGGTAAACCAGGAAGACGGCCACGGCCATGAGCAACAGGTAGATGAAAATAAGCAGGACCGAGAAGACATTCTTCAGGCAGGCCTTGCTGAAGCGGATGCTGCTGGAGATGGACTCGCTGTCCAGGCCTGACAACAACAAAACACCATGTGACCCAGCACACGGGGGCAAAGTGCAACCAGAGACAGCCAGCAACCCCAGGTTACTTACCTGCCTTACCAAGGAGGAGGTCACCCACCCACCCAACCTTTCCACCTCACTCTCCAAACTGTAACAAAGGGCACCCGCAAACATTTACTACCAGGCAGAGGGCACCAAGCTGAAGGAAACTCATTTATTGTCTTTAAGGAGTTTACTCTCTAGAAAGATAGGCAGTTACGATCCAACCCTGGCCCCAACCCACCTCTCACTTTATTCCTCACCACTCCACTTCCCCAGTTCCCCAGCTCCACAAATGGACTTTCTTGTCTTCTAGAATGCCCTTCTCAACCCTGGAGCCTTGCGCATTTGCCATTCCCTATGCTTGGCTTGAAGCACCTTTTTTCCACAGCTGACTCCTAACTCATCCTCCAGGTTTCACTTTAGAAAGGCATTTCCTTGGGTAAGACTTCCCTGGCCCCTTACCTTTATTTGGGTACCTCTTCATCATCGTTCCCAGGAAGCCCTATATGTCCCCTACTTCATCACTCTGCAATATCACTGTCTATATGTCTTTTTATCCCCCTAGACTGCGAGCTCCATGAGGGCAGGGACAGGGCCAGTCTTATCCATAGTGAATCCCTTGCCCTTCACGCTGTGCCTAGAACAGAGCAGGCATTCTGTATTTACATGGTGACTGACTGAATGTGTCCTGATGCCATTTGTACAACACAGCTCTGCCTCCCCTACCTCCCTCACACCATCCTGAGCCTAGATCAATCACTGTTAAGGATGGAACTACCCTCCCATCAAAATTCATATGTTGAAGCCCAACCCCCAATGTGACTCTATTTGGAGACAGAGCCCTTAGGGAGGTAATTAAGGTTAAAAGAGATCAGAAAGATAGGACCCTGATCCAACAGGACTGTGTCCTTACCAGAGGAGGAAGACACACAGGGAATGCCTGCACACAGAAAAAAGGCCATGTGAGTATACAACGAGAAGGTCACCATCTGCAAACCAAGGAGAGGCCTCACCAGAAACCAACACTACTGGCACCTTAATCTTGGACTTTGGCCTCCAGAACTGTAAGAAAGGAATTTCTGTTGTTTACACTATCCAGCCTGTAGCATTTTGTTAAAGCAGCCCGAGCTAAGAAAATCCCACACGGTTCCCTGTGCCCCCTCTGCTCCTCAGCTGAAAATAGGAAAAGCCCTATTTCATCCATAGCACAGCTGGGCACAAGGACAAGGGAAGTGTCTGAATGTAAGCTCAAAAAGGCAACTGGTTGGCTTCTGGCTTCCAGCAGTGACAAAGTAGCTTGGTTATACATACCACCTTTCCACAGATAACAATTAACAATGACAAATTTCAACAATATATTTAAAATTATTTGACAGCATTGGAGAATGACTCAAAAGCAGGTAGAAACTGGAAGAGTCTACCCTTGAAAGAGAAGAACTGCACCTGGTGAGATTTGTAAATCTGTAGCCTTTTGCCTAAGAGCAGGTGCCAATCCCTTTTAAGGTATGGCTCAGGGTGGCTGAGGATAGAGTTCAGGGCTGGAAGGGCAGCCAGAAGGTTAATAAGAAATCTTGGAAGGGAAGGAGTCACATAGGGGTGAACCTCCCAAATCTAGAGACCCCAAGAGGCCCAGCAAAAAAGCAGCAACTGGTAAATGAAAAAACTGAGATTTCAACTACTGCGAATGCAGTGGAGATAACGAATTTAGAGCCTAAGTCTTACAATGTTAACTACCTGCTAACATAAAAATTCTTCTTCAGAAGATCATAACAGAATCCAGAATCCCTATAATGTATCATTCATAATTTCCTCTGTTCAATCAAAAACCACTAGACATGCTAAGAAACAAGAAAATGGGACCCATACTCAACAAAAAAGCAATCTATAGAAACCAACACCAAATGATTCATATGGTGCAATCAGCAGACAGGAACTTGAGAGCATTTAAAGGAAAATATATAAATAAGGAATAAAGGGAGGGTAAATAGAGAAATAGAAACTATAAAAAAAGAGCTGAATACATAGTTTCAGTTTTGCAGGATGAAAAGTGTTCTAGAGATGGAGGTGTTGGTGGTTGCATAGCACTATGAATGTACTTAATACCACTGAACTGTACACTTAAAAATGGATAAGATGGTGAGTTTTACATTATATGTAAATTATTATTTTACAACAATAAAAAAAATTTTATCAAATTTGTAAAAACAAAATAGAAATTCTAGAGCTGACAAGAAATAAAATGAAAAATTCACTCTATAGGATTAACAGCAGAAGATGGCAGGAAAAAAAGAGTCAGTGAACTTGAAGTTCAATGAATAGAAATTACCCAATCTCAAAAAATATTGAAGAAGAAAGTGGAGCCCAGATAAGTATGTAACAATATTTACCAGTCTAAGGCATGTAACTGGAGAGAAAAAATGGTCACAAAAAATATTTGAAAAAACACTGGACCAAAACTGGAGTAAGACATCTACTTACGAATCCAAGCAGCTCAATAAATGCCAAACAGGATAAATAAGAAAACTATCCTGAGGCAAATCATAGTCAAACTGCTAATGCAAAGACAAGAGAAAAATCTCCAAAGAAGTCAGAAAAAAGGTACATATTACATACAAGGGGCTGATACTAATGATAACTAATTTCTGAACAGAAATAATGGAGGTCAAAAGACAATGGAACAATATCTTTAAAGTGCTGAAAGAAAAAAATATTTTGTCAACTAGGAATTCTACATCCAGCAAAACTTCAAAAACAAAGATGAAATAAAGATATTTTCAGACACAAAAGCTCAGAGAAAAGGTACAGACCTGCACTACAATGCATGATAAAGAAAATTCTGAAAACTAAAGGGAAATGACACCAGATTATAACTCTCATATGTAAAGATTACTGAAAATGTTAAATGGAGGAGTAAATACAAAAAGGTACCTTTTTAAAAAATTTAAGACTAAAGCAAAAATTATTCAACAACATTGTAAGGTTTATAATTTTCAAGAAAGAATAAACAACAACGAAAAAATAGGTGAGACAAATAGAAAAGAGCAAAATGGTAGAATTAAATCCAGCCATATCAATAAACATATTAAATGTAAATGGCCTACACACTCCAATTAAAAGGCAGGGACTGTCAGCCCAGATTAATAACAAGATGCAGCTATATGTTTTGATAGGAGATGGTCTTTAAATACAAAGACACTAAAGAGTTCCTGCTCATAATTATTTCATTTTCCTTTCTTTAAAAGCACAAAAGCAGGATCAGCAAGAACTCTCAAAGTGCCCTGGGTTGGTAGAAACAGGAAATATTCATTCTTTACTTCAACATATATCAGACACCAAGTCTACATGCAAGACTTTGTACTAGGTGCCTCAGGGAGATATCAAGAAAGGAGGCTGATTATGCTACAGAATTCAGAGAGATATGCAGATGTAAAATGTGAGGTCTCCTCCACCTGGAGGGAAGAATAGGGAGTACAGGGAGAGAGGCAGAGATCAGCAGAGACTTTGTAGTGGAGGTCACATTAGTCCTATACCTAAAGCACTAGAATTTTGAGGAAGAAAATAATTTGGTTTTCATTATTCATCTATTTTCTGAACTGAAAAGAGCAGATACACAGCCCAGTGGTTAAGAGCATGAACTTTATAGTAAGAGTCTTGGGCTCCAGCCTCAGCTCTGCTACTAACTACTCTGATCCTGGACAAGCTACTCAATGCTCCTAAAACCTTAAATTTTTCATGTGAAAAGGAAATCATCGTTTCAATTTTATAGGATTTTTGAGAGAAATGTGAGAATGTTGCAAAATGTATTACATACACCTGCTCAATGGTAACAATTACTGTTACTAAAGAAACAGAATGTACTTCAGTATATACTCAAAAAAATGAAGTGCTCAATGACAAGAGATTGCAAAAATGAAGACTACAGAACTATAATCTCTTAAAAGCAACAAATTTGAAAAAAAATATATGCTGAAAATAAAACAGTGGTGGGCAGAATACAGTGCCTTCTAAATAGTAGACATGTAATGTTTCCATGTCTGTTAAATGGATAAATAACTCAAATAATATTTGAGCTAAGTCTTGCAATGCTAACGCAATTTGTCAGAGAATACTAGTGCATTTCAGACATGTAAAACTATAAACCAATGAGTGTTCCTTGCTATTTTCTGGAAAAAATTCCTTAAGAAGTTTTTACTTTACACAAGAGTGCAAATTCCCAGAAGGTCAGTGAGGCCCCTTCAGGTTGTAAAGAACAGGTGACCATGGGCAATGGAGGTTTTACAGCTACAAAGAGAAGTAAGGACCAGGGACATGGGCAGCTGAGAACTAAGCCACAAAAGTCCACAGCAAGTCTAGTTGTCCAAAAGGAACTCAAGCAATTCTTTCTCAGCTTCTTTTGTCTTTGATTCCACTTCTGCTTCTACCTATTGCTATTAGAGACTATCAATTTCTGCTCCCTCATAGATTTGCTATCTGCCTTCTTTCCATGTTTGTCATGACCCTGTCCCACTTTACTAAGTCCTTTTCTGTGAGTCCTGCATTCAAATCCTCCTCCAAACAGTATCCTATACATGGTCCTCCATGGCATATGTCACAAGACCCACCCTCCTTCATACCTAGCGTCTACAGACGGCTTCCCTTTCTCAGTTACTGATCCCTGACCAGTTAGGTGTAGCTGGGCTGCAAGACCACAGGATCCAAAGCATGGTGGTCTGTGCACAGGAATCTACCCATAGCTATTCAGCTTGGAAGGCACAACCATATTGGACCAGGAGTGCACTTCACAATACAGTGGGTAAAAACACATTCACTGTCACGAGCTGCTCATAACTGCAGTGGCAACAAGTACCAGCTTGCCACATTCTAACAGGGTTTGAAAAGATCACAAAACTAAAGGAATTCTGAAGTGACTGATTTGGTGCATCACATATAAATCAAAGTTTTAAGAGTTGGTAAGGACCTAACAGGACATCTGGCCCAACCCCACTCCTTGCACAGCAATCCATATCCCACAGCCAGTAAGTGGCACAACCAGAATCAGAGTCCTAGAGTCCCGACTCCTAGCCCAGTGCTCTTTCCTTTCACAGCAGTGAACGTTTATATTTAAAATTCCAATCAATGATGATAAAAGATCTAATTAAAGAATGTAACTTCATAACAAGTAGAGAAGTCTGGGATACCTTTAAGGCAAACTGCATATTACATGCAGGCTAAACAATATGATAAAGATGAGCAATGACTGGCATTTGTGGACAGGTGTCTACTCTGCTATAAGCCAGATAAACATGATTTGAAATGCTCTGCCTTTTTGATGCCTTTGGTTAGGGAAAGAGATGAAGTTCTCTCTACATGTTCTTGAAAATTCTAAAAAAAAAAAAAATTAAGGTACAATAAAAAAGGCCAGTTATGCCAATTGTGTCACTATGAGTTGTTTGGCAGATGTGCTTGGAACAAATTACTCTCACAGGAATACTGACCAAAAGTCTCCTCCTCCGTTTCACTCACAGAAGCCAGGTTTAATTTCTTTATGGGCTTTTCTTGATCCACAAATAGAAGTGTGATGTAAATAAAACTGTAAAACTAGGGTGTCCCAAAAGTCTCCATACAAAGGAAAAATTTTATTACGAACATTTTGTCAATAAAGGTACATTTAGCTACAATTTTCCATTTTCCCTATGTACGGTGACTTTTGGGACACCCTGTATTTACTTATTATCCACACTTGTAAGAAACATTCCAATTCTGAAAATATAAACCATTACATTTTTCCTTAAAAAAAAAAAAAAAAAAAAAAAGATGCTGGCTATTTGACAAAACATCCCACACACTCTGCAGTGAGAAAACTGAACACTGGCTTTTTTGTGGCAAGCTAGATGAATGTGTTTTAAAAGTATACATCCTTTACCTGAATGCAAAAGCATGGTCGTAGAAAGACAAAAATAATGCACAAGATTCTCCCGGGAAAGGTTATTTATGTGTTTTATAAAATCCATGACAGAATTCCTTGAAAAGGCCAAACTTGCCCCAGAATGTAAGTCACGCCACTAAAGGGATCTGTGATGGACAATTCAGTTTCTGAAAACATCACGGGACCTTTATTTAGAGGATGGGAGTCTAGCTATCTGCCATAAACTCTACCTTGCAGAAGGCACTGGGCTAAGACGCATTCTAAATTCTTCATCTACCCTTTTTTTTTTTTTAGTGATGGGTTTTGTTTTGGGTTTTTTTTTTTTAAATAGTTTACATACCATAAAATTTATCCCTTTAAAGTGAATATATTCAGTTTTTAGTATATTCATAAGATGTGCAAACATCACCATTATCTAATTACAGAACATTTTCACTACTCAGAAAGAAACCCTGTACCCATGAGTGGTCACTCCTTCCCTGGCAACCAATAATCTACTTTCTGTCTCTATGGATTTGCCTATTCTGGAGATTTCACATAAATGGAATCACACATGTGGCTTTCTGTGTCTGAATTCTTTCACTTAATATGTTTTCAAGATTCATTCAAGTTGTAGCATGTATCAGTTCCCCATTCCTTTTCATTGCCAAAAAATATTCCATTGCATGAATATACCATTTTATTTATCCATTCATCAGCTTATGGTCATTTGGATTATTTCCATTTTTTTGGCTATTACAAATAATGCTGCTATGAACATTCATGTACAAGTTTATTTGTGTAGATATAAGTTTTCATTTCTGTTGAGTATATACCTAGAAGTGGAATTACTGGATCATATGGTAACTATATTTAACCTTTTGAGGAATGGCCAGACTGTTTTCCAAAGCAGCTATACCATTTTACATTTCCACCAACAGTGTATGGGGGTTCTAATTTCTCTACATCCTCACCAAAACTTGTCATCATCCATCTTTTTCATTATAGCCATCCTAGTAGTGTTACGTGATACCTTATTGTGGTTTAGATTTGCATTCTCCTGATGAGTAATGATGTTGAGCATCTTTTCATGTGCTTACTGCTTATCTGCATATACACCTTATTTGGAGAAATGTCTATTTAGATTCTTAGCCCATTTTTAAATTGGGTCACTTGTCTTTATTATTGAATTGTAAGAATTCTTTATATATTCTAAATACAAGTCCCTTACAAGATATATGATTTGCAAATATTTTCTCCCATTCTGTGGCCTGTTTTTTTTTTTTTTTTTTTTGCCTTTTTGACAGAGTCTTTGATGTACAAAAGGTTTTCATTTTTATAAGGTCCAATTTATTTACTTTTTCTTTAGTTGCTTTTCTCTATTCTATTATACACAACTGTTTCCATGGAGAACTGATTGTAATGACTAATTAGCCAAGTGTTTTCCTCAGTTAATTTGAATACATCTCTGATGTAATAAACTTCTTATTCAATTAGCATGTCTGGTGTCATTTCTTTTTCAGAATATTATGGAGATACAAACATTTTGGTTACATAAATTGCTTTTGTGCAATTTGAGTCAAAGTTATTGTACCCATTAGGTGTGAATTTACCCATTCCCTCCTCCCCACTCCCACCTGCTTGAATTCCGATGAATGTTATTTCCATATGTATACATAAGTGTTGATCAATTAGTTCTAATTTAATGGTGGAGTACATGTGGTGTTTGTTTTTCCATTCTTGTGATACTTCACTTAGAATGGTCTCTAGTTTCATCCAGGTTAATTCAAAAGGTATTACTTTACCATTTTTTTATGGCTGAGTAGTTCTCCATAGTATACATATACCACTCATGTATTGATGGGCACTTGGGTTGTTTCCACATCTTTGCAATTGTGAATTGTGCTGCTATAAACATTCTGGTGTAGGTGTCTTTTTTATAAAATGTCTTTTTTCCTTTTGGGTAAATACCCAGTAGTGGGATTGCTGGATCAAATGATAGGTCTACTTTTAGTTCTTTGAGATATCTCCATACCACTTTCCATAGAGGTTGTACGAGTTTGCAGTCCCACCAACAGTGTATAAGTGTTCCTATCTCTCCGCATCCACACCAGTATTTGTTGTTTTGGGACTTTTTGATAAAAGCCATTCTCACTGGAGTTAGGTGATATCTCATTGAGATTTTGATTTGCATTTCCCTGATGATTAGAGATATTGAGCGTTTTTTCATGTTTGTTGGCCATTAGTTTATCTGCCCTTGAAAAGTTTCTTTTCATGTCTTTTGCCCATCATTTCTCCCTTTGAAAAGAATAGTAAATGGTTGTGATCCTCTTTATAGAGGAAATGGATAGACTGAAGCTTTTACCACATTATGGTATGGAATTATTTATCCCAGAGAGTAAAACTGGATATATAACCATGAATGTTTGGGTGCTTAACTTGAATTTCTGCTGTTCAATGCTCAGCACTCTAATTACCGTCCTCCTGTCTTGCTACTCCTAACTCTAGCCCTCCATTCACCTCCTTTTCCAGCTCCACCTCCTCTTCTGGCCTCCAAACGTGGATGTTCCTGAGGCTCACTCTGCATGGCCCTACCTGCTTATTCTCCATCTGTCCCCTGCCCCACGGGACCTCTTCCTACTTGCATAACTCTACCCCTCACCTCTCTCCTGTCAATCTTATACTTCTCACTTACCCTGGGCCATCTCCACCCAGATGTACCACTTCAACCTAAGCTTAGTATGTCAACAACAGATAAACTTCTCCTCCAGGCCACTTGCCTCTCTGAACTCTATCTCTGTACAGCATCATTCTCCCATTTGCCTGGCTTCAAAACTCAGAATCTTCTGTGACTCCTCCTTCTCCCCCTCCTCCATGATAAAGCAGCCTCTTCCATCAGCCTTTTTTTAAAATTCTTTTTCACATCAGCCTTTAAACATTACATCAGCACAGTTGTCTCCTTTCAACTTCATCCAGCCACACTGATCTTACTTAAATTTCCACTTTACTCCCCTTACTGTCCTGCTCCAATCCCTTTAAATACTCCCTGCTCCGTCAAGTCCAAACCCTACGCTCAGATGCCTCCACAATCTAACCCAGTCTATCATTCCCACCTCATCTTTCTCTACCTTCCTCACCAACCCTCTGCTCTAACCATGCTGTGCTACCCACTGTCTCCATAATGTACTATTTTATTCTCACCTCTATACCATTGCTCATGCTATCTTCCCTCCCTGGCCAGCCCCCTTCTTTTTCAAATACATGTTACCCTTCCTTCAGAGTAATCCCACTTCTTTCACAAATCAGCCTTCCTTCATACATTTCTGAAGCACCTGACTCTAACATTTCTTTGGCGCTCATTCATTCATTCCAGGTGGCTCAGTCACTCCTAGATGAGATGCTTTACTGCTCTAAATACCCATTGACCTCCCGCAGAGGACAAATACATACTAAGTACCTACAGTGGCCCAGGCACTCCACACCACGCGTTGGAATTACAATAACGGAGGAAAAGACAAAATCTTTGTGCTTCACAGAACTTGGGGGCAGGGCCAAGGGGTTGATGACAATTAAATAAAGAATTATACTCAATAAATGTGACCTATCAACCATGCTAAGTACTACAATGGAAAGCATAGAACAGTGAGAAATGGACCTCATCAGGGAGTTCAAGGCAGGCTCAGGAGGGACAAGTTCTTTGGGTAACCTGTCTTTTCTCTCTACCTGTTTTGAGTTCCTGGAGGTAGGCTATTCCTCATTCACCTCTCTGTGGCTTTAGCACTTGGCAAAACAGAAGGAGTCCATTAGTGACTCTGCAGGAGGCAGGGGAGGATTTGGAACAGGAGGGCATCTTATCTAGGAACAACTGAGCCAGAGTTGGAACACCTTGGAAGATAGTCCTGTGTGTAAATTTGAGCCCTGCCACTCATTAGCTTTGAATATGTTACTGAACCTCTGTGTTTCAGGTTCCTCAACTATAAACTAGGACTAACCATTTCCTTCAGAGTGGCTGTGAAGATTATAGGATTAAGTGTATACAAAAAGCTCTATACAGGCCTTGAAAGTACCCCAAAAATGGTGGCTACTATCATGATTACCATTATTTTTATTATTATCAGAAGACTCAGAGGCAGGAAATGAGCTCTGAGAGTTGTATTATCAGGCCATCAAATTCAGGCCAAGTCACTATTAAGACTAGCCAAATGGGCTTCTGAGAACTGGATCCTCTACTGTTTAGAAAGGAGATGAGCCCAAGAGGGGTTTCCCAAAAGCAGAAAATGCTCCTGCCAGTTGATAGAGCTTTCCAAAATTTGCTCTACCTGGGGCCTTGGCTTCCTATTCTCACAGACCTCAGGCTTTGAGGCCCAGGAATCTGAGGAAAAAAGAGCCTGCTAAGGTCCAAGGTCATCATGGCAAACTCCTAATTTACCTAGGCATTTATCTATAAAAGAAAACACAAAGGCAAGCCTCATCTTTTCAAGTCTGTCCTACCCCCTTCTTCCTGCTGCCTCCATCTATCCTCTTCTGGTTGGGGGCAAGAGGATAGTGCAAGGTGTAGTAGGCAAAATAATGGCTCCCAAAGATGTCCAAGCCTTAATTCTTAGAACCTGTAAATACATCAAGTTACATGGAAAAGCAGATGGAACTAAGGTTGCTAATCAGTTGACTTCAAAATAGGGAGATTATCCTGGATTATCTGGGTAGGCCCAATGTGATCACAAGGACTCTAAACATGGAAAAGGGGGGCAGAAGAGTCAGTGTCAGAGTGATGTGATGTGAGAAAGACTCAAGGAAGGGGCCACAAGGCAAGGAATGCAGGAAGCCTCCTGAAGCCAGAAAAGGGAAGGAACAGATTCTCCCCTAAAGCCTCCTGAAAAGAATTCAGGCCTGCTGACACCTTAATTTTAGCCCAGTGAGATCCATTTTGGACTCCTGACCTCCAGAACTGTAAGATAATTTGTATTGTTAAGCCACTAAGTTTGTGGTAATTTGTTATAGAAACCAAAGGACACTTATATGCAAGGCTTTCAAACTGCTCTCCCTAGAGCCTTAGGGCTTCTAAGGTAGGGAATAGCAGAGTAAGAGATAGCCATGCCACTACCTTTTACATATTGGGCTTTAATAAAAGAATGCCTAAAATATTTTAAAATCACTGGTATAGTAGAAAGAATTTGGGTCAGACAGAGTTTGATTCAGTCTGTTTGTTTACCTGCCATGTGATCTCCTCATGCTTTACCTAACCTCCCCAAGACTGGGGTCCTCATCTGTAAAAGGAAGATGATGAATCACCTCACAGGATTCTTACGAGAATGGGGCATGGGTAGTGTTGGCCTATAAAGAGACATAAAAGATTTCAGCAGTTTTGCAGGACTTTGCCTTGAAGGAATATGTGAACGTGTTAGTTCACAGATCAAAAGCTGCCTTGCCTCAGGAGGGCATCTCAGATGGGAGCGTTTGCATGGTGACGCTCGTCTCAGACCTGAAGGCTGCTTGCGCCTGATGTCTCTGTTAAGACAGAGTACTACAAGTCTCTGTAAGACAAGGCTCAGTATGTGGTCACAGGTTGAGAACTGATCAAAGAATGCCTGCCCGACAGACACCTGCAGCTAGAGACAATTGGCCTAAGGGACAGTTCCCACTTCACTCCTGATCATTTGTCTCAATCAACAAGAAACTAGATAAAGAAATATAGAGGCTCTATATTTCTGCTTAGCCTTTTTGCTAAATGACATTTTATCTTAGGACTTGGAAGTTTATCTTAGAAAAGTTTTGCAACCATTTGCTCACGTAGATAGAGTTAATTAAGAGATCTCTAGAAGCTTTTGGGGAGACTTTAAACCTAAATGAACTATCTGTTATTATGTAAATCTGTAACCACAGGCAACTGATCTCTGCACCAATAAATATTGATGCAGGACTTCATTTGTGGCCTCATAGCTCACGGGAATGCTGGAGGACCCCCTGACGCCCCCATCTTTTAAACTATACTTTTGTCTCTGTGTCTAGGTTATTTTTGTTTTATTTCTATATTCTCTACTATTTCTCTATTTCTATTATTTCCATATCCCTTGCGACAACCCTGCCAAGGGACTCGTTTTTGCTGGAAGCACAGCTAACTCCCAGCAGGTAGGACACGAGTCTGGCACAGAAAAAGCAGTCAGGAAACATTAGCTGCCCTTCCAGCCTTCTTCCTTCTACGTAGTCTTCTCTGACTAAGGAGCAGGCAGAATCCCAGAAGTTCCTATCCTATTCCCCTCCCCCACAAATAGAGGAATCAGGAGAAACAAAACTTCATCTCCCCCAATCCACCCTAAGAGCTAGAGTCAGATGGGGGCTCCATTCACTCATTTATTCACTGAACAAATCTACTGCATGGTCAAGGCAAAAGTGGTGAGCAAAACAAGCCAGTCTCTGCCCTCAGGGAGTTTCATTCTAGTCGGACAGATAGACATTAGTCAAATGGCCAAACAAGTATACCGTTCCAATAGCAATAGCTACAAAGGTGAGGTTTAGACTATGAGAGACAGTGTTGGTGGCTGGGAGGTGATCCAGCTAAGAGGTCAGAGAAGGCTTTGTAGGAAAAAAATGAGTGAGCTGGGAGCTGAAGAATGGTTAGGCATTAACTAGGTGGCAGAAGGAAGAAAATTCCAGGCAGAGGAATAAAACAACAAAAAGGCCCTATGGCGGGAGGAAATGAGGCCTAAAATAAAAGGTCAGCATGGCTGAGGGGCAGAGAAGTAGGGGATGATGGAAGGAAGGAAGGAAGAATGACTCCAAATTCAACTACATGAATGATGGTGCCATTCCCAGAAAGAGGGAACACTGGAAGAGGACCACTCTGGGAATGAGAAGATCATGAGGTCAATTTTGGATACATGTTTAGTATAGCTTTGAGACATCCAAACAGAGCTATCACCTGGGCAGTTGGATATATAGGATATGTAAGTCTGGAGTTTGTAGGTAACTTCTGGACTAGGGATGCAAACAAGGAGGCACATGTGAGCAAGCAGTGAAGCAGGCCTAGGGGAGATGGCCCACTAGAGTGAGTGAAGGGGGCCTATGACAAACATGTAATGCCCAAGAACTGGACAGTGACTGCAAAAGAGCACGGAAAGACTGGCCTGAGAACTGTTACATCATAAAAGATAAAGGAGCACAGTGTATCCAGGAGGAAGAAGTAGTCAACAGTGTCAAATGTTACTGCCAGGCCCTATAAGATGCCAACTGACTGATAGGACCCTGCTCACCCAGCTGGGCAGCAGTACTGGACAGACCTGGTATCTGAGAGGTGGGGCCTATTAGATCATCTCCCAGAGGGTTCTGGGCAGTGACCTGGATATTAGAGACTCACCTGCTAGTAACTTCCTAGTGAAGGAGGAATAGAAGAGCAGAGACCCAAAGCATTTGCCACTGTATCCACTGACCTGGCCATAGGAACTGGTTCACACTGGAGCAAAGAAAACAGCAGATACCAATCTAGACATATTCTCTGTCTTGAGACTGGTTAAATATGTATGGCTTTAAAACTAGGGCAATAACTTGAGATCTGACACCAGGGTACAGGGAAGGAGGTTCCTCCTCTCCTATAGTTGGTAAACGGCCTGGTCTGGGGCCTCCACCTGCAGCCAACAGCACAGCACAGTTTTCCAGCCCTTCCACCTCCAGCACTAAACCCACTCACCTGGTAAAAAACCCGGACCTTGGACTTTGATCGTCTCCTTGTCCAGCTTGTCTGTCTGCTCTGAGTTCTCAATCACCTGGTCCAACTCCTCACTCAGCTAAAGGGAGAAGCAAAGAGGACAAACAAATCAGCATATCAGCCTTGCTTTTCCAGACTAGAATAAGAAAGCAGAAGCTGCTTCTCATTTGTCACAAAAAAACCACATGATCTAGGGTGTGTTATAGCATTTCTACAGATGAGGATACTGAAGCTCAGAAAATTCAAGGAATCTCCTGTCTACTAGTTTCCTAGGACCACTGTAACAAAGCACCACAAACTGAGTGGCTTAAAACAACAAAAGTGTCTTCTCTCACAGTTCTCGAGGCTAGAAGTCTGAAATCAAGGTGTTGGGAGGGTTGTTTCCTTCCAAGAGAGATGAGGGAGAATCTGTTTCATTTCTCTCTCCTAGCTTCTGGCTGGCAATCCTTAGTTTGTAGATGCATCCAAACTCCAATCACTGCCTCCATCTTCACAAGGTATTCTCCCTGTGTCTCCACATGGTCATCTTCCCTAAGGACACCAGTCATGTTGCATTAGGAGCTCACCCTACTGGAGTTAAGACCTCATCTTAACTAATTACACCTGTAGCAATCCTATTTCCAAAGTCACAATATGAGGTGCTGGGGGTTAGGACTTCAACGTATCTTTTTGGGGAAACACAATTCAAATCACGATATTTCCCATGTCCATACAGCCAGTGAAAGACAGAGCCTGGAGTCAAATCTAAGTTGGCCTAGTTCTAAAGGCCACAGTCTTAACCACTTCCCAAAGGAAGAGGAAATGCGACTTACAGTCTGCTGAGAGAAGAGGGAACAGTGAAGTTGGTGTCAAAGCTCTCCAGCACTCTGGCTAAAATAGGGCTGCAAATGGCAGAACAAACAGGGACAGCCAGTGGACAGGTACTAATTACCCACATACCAGGCAAACTTAATCTCACTTCATCAGTGTTCTCAACTGTTAAATGGGGAAAATTACGCCACTGATAATGGGGAGAAGGGCAGAAAGGAGACCATGATAATCCATAAGTTTCCGTTGGATTAGGGAAGGCAGAAAAGGGCAAGATCAGAGTTTAGAGAAGAAGCCATCACTTAACTAGGAAGTGGGGAGAGAACAGCTTTCCCAACTGTTTTGTTGAACTCATTGTTCATCACTTACAGTTTCAAGACATTTTCATTAAAAATTCACCTCCAAGAGACTTGAGTTAAAAAACAGCTCTTATGCATCTATTATTCTTCCATCTACCTCTCTATGCCTCCACTTCTGCCCTTTAGATTCAGCCAAAACCTCCAATTTAAAGCCCTTGAAGCACAAAAGAAAAGAAAAACAACCAGTAGGAGAGGGCTGGGAGGCTGGAGATGGCACTATAAGATATAGGCCACTAATGGGAGCACAGATAAAGAGGTCCCCAGAGGTCTCACTGGCCAAAGGGAGAGGAGGGTGTTAGTCCTGGGAAGGCTCAAAGTTCTTTGATCCAAGCCTCATCCAGGTTCACCCTGACCCAAATGGTAACGCCCTCCCCACCCAGTTCCCTTTCTGACTGCACACAGCCATGATGAGCCCACCTCCTTGCCAGCCCTTGGCCAAATTCTCGGTATACCCCACCCCCCAAAGCCAAAATCTCCCTTCAGTAAAGCAACCTAACTTGAAACTCTCACTCTCAGAATGATCCAGGCAAGAAAGATGCAGGCCATTGTGTGGGCAACCTTCTTCCTCTGAAGAAGGTGAGAGACAGGGACTTCACAACAGACCTCTGGGAAGGCAACGGGAAGGGGATTTTCCAGAACCTTCCACCATGGGCAGCCCCCAAAGGGCAAATGACTCCCCCTCTTGCCTTATCCCTACAAGCAGAATAACTATTTTAATAAACATCTTATGAGCCCTGCTAGGTGAGGAGATCCTGCAGGCTCCGTGTGGATGGTGAGGGACATAGTTCTGTCAAGCCAGGACCCCAAAACTCCCTAGAAATAGGAGCTGCCCACACCCTGTTAATAAGAGCTATCGTTCACCAAGGGGTCACTACCGGCCAGGCACTGAGCCAAGCACTTTCCACATATCAACTCATCTAACTCCTACAGCAACCCTAGGAGGTAGGCACTACCATTATCTTCATTTTCAAATGAAGAAACTAAGGCTCAGAAAGTTAAGTGACTTGACAAAAGTCACACAAATGGCAAGAAGCAAAGTCAGGACAGGAAAGTGGCTTTTTGTCTTGAAAGCCCTAGTATTTACCCACTATGCTCTACTCCCTTTAAACCTGAAAGCTTTCAGAGTTGGGGAAAGACACATCTCATTCCCCAGGATTGCACAGGGTGTGGATTCTAGGGCCCATCGAATCCACAGCACTGATCAAAATCCATCAGGCTCCTTTTAGATAAAGGAAACGGGATAAACGGGAAATGGGAGGAGAAATATAGAAATCTGTCCAAGGCCAGATTCCAGCCAAGGTCCTACACTAAAAAATGGCAAACCTTAGGCAAATCTCGTCTGCCTTCAACTTGGCTTCCCCTTCTACTGTGGAGCTAAGCCACCTGCTTTAATATACTCCCCAAAGCCCTTCTGTGAATTATAATCATTTACAATGGGAGAGATGTGCATCAGTAATTATTGATCAAAACACAAAGCAGCAAGTTCACATGAGAAAGATTCAAGACTGATCTGGAAAGTCAGCCCCCACAGAGCAGGTGGGACCTGAGGTGGCCCTTGACTAATGGGGACATTTTATCCAACAATGCTTGAGAGACGGTTAAAGAAGAAATGGTATGAGCATGAGCATAAAGCCAGAAGAAGCACGTTTTAAAACGGTGAGTTTCCAGAGTGGTGGGAAACTAGGTGGCTGAGGAGATGGCAAAGGCAACGAGAGATAAGCTGCTGAGCTGTACAGAGCTTTGAAAGCTTGCTGAAGTTTGGACTGGTCTGGACAGACCAAGGGCAGCATCAGGTCTATGAAAACAGGAATGTTCCAGGGTCAAGGCAGGGCCTCAAAGCAAATCTGGAGAGTATAAGAAGAGACTGAAGGGAGAGGTGGCAACACTGTATCACATTCAGGCGGATAGAGCAAACACAGGGACCCAGACTGCAGGAGGACTATACGGAACGGCCTGACCTCGGCAAGCAAAGGGGCACAGGAGAGGAAGGTTAGCAAAGATGAACAAGGTTTGGCACCTGAGAAGAGGAGGAGAAGGAGACCGGCTTCACTCAGAAAGGGGGAGTCAGGAGGAAGCGCTGGTCTGAAAGAAACAGTGGAAGCGCAGCCTGTTGCTCAGGACAGACAAAAGACAAAGAGCTGGAAAGTGATAAAGTTGTGTGGGAGGGGGTGACAGTGGCAGAGAGATGGAGAGGGGCGAGAACCATCAATGTCGGTGAAAGCACTTTTTCAAAGTTAAGTGGCCACCAAAACCCGAGATAATTATCCCTGTCACTAACCACCACCACCACCACTCCCCCCCCCTCCGAGGAGGGGCGCCAGGCCTTGGGCTTGGAGGAGGACTAATGCAGGTCGTGCATCTGCTCTCGCTGGAAGGAGGGCGCGGGAGCTTCCACTTGTTGCAGACAAAGCCAAGTTCCTCAGGGGGTCCCGCTTCTGAGGTGGCTTTAATCATTCACCTGCTGGTTACGGGTCACAGCTCCGGGGACCTGGCTCCATCCCTCGGCCAAGCTACCCGCAGCATCCGGAGAAGGCTGGGCGCCCGCTCCGCCGCCCCGCTTCCTTCCTGCCCCCTCCGCCGCTCCTCAGCACGCGGGGACCCCTCCTGGGACGCGCTCCCCGCGTCCCTCTCAAGAGCCCTCGGCCGTGCAGCCTGGGCTTCCCCCGCACGCCATCCGCCCAGACGCCCGGGACCCCGCTCCTTCGCCTCACAAGGAACTTTCCGTACGTCTCCCATTCCCTCGTACCTCCTGGTAGGATGTGGAGCGCTCCTGCCGGATCATGGCACTGAACAGAAGTACGGCACACCTGAGTCCGCTACAACCCCGGCCACAGTGCCAGGACCTGCCGGCTCTGCGAGGCAAAACCGGTTTGCACGGGCGTCCCGGAGACCAGGCGTGGCGGCACAGGGCGCATGCGCCTCGCTGCTGCCGCCTCAGGAGCCGCGAAAGGGCTGCTGGGAAATGTAGTCCGGGGGAAGCGACCCTCAGCACCGCGGGGGCGGGGAGGGCTGAGAGGTACCCAGGGCCGGCCAAACGCTGGCTTAGGCGCCCACGCCTTTTCGTCTCTCACTTCCTCTCTTTGTTGGAGGGGGAGGGACGGAGAAAATGAGTGAAAAGTGGAACAAGGTCAGGTGGGTAGGAGCGCCTAATCTATAATTGCAAGAGGAAGCTTGGCCTGGTGATTTATAACCGTTATAAATGTCTGGAGAGCACTTTGTATGTTACAAAGCGCTTTCAGTTACATTATGCCCTTGATCCTGCAAGGAACCCTGTAAGGAGGACATTTTTCTCCCTATTTTACAGAGGAGGAAACTGAGGCACTTTGTTTCAGAAAGGATGGGGAGAGGGCGGCAATCAAGTGGAGTTTATTTCCTCCAGGAGTGGACTATAGAATCCACGTTCTTTCCATTATTCCTGGGGCAGACACTTGGGGTCAGAACCCCTAGGTTCTTGTCCTGATTCTGCTCCTCACCCTCAGGTTTTCCAATGCTCTGAGCCGTGCTCTCTTTGCCTTAGAACGCAACTGGTAAATCCTGACAGGGCTTTATGACAGCAAAAAGAAGGGATCATGCAGAGAAAACCCATAGGCACCATTGAGCTACAGCTTGGCCCTAAATGTGGCAGAGCGGACCTAAGCACCACAGCTTCGTCTCCTCCCACCGCCTAAAACAGCTGTTCTGTGTGGCGGCCCTCGGCTACTTAGTGGTGAAGCAGATAGAGGCTGCTTATTATGTCTTGGTGAATGCTGCTCTGTGTCCCTTGCAGCTGCAGCTCTGCAACCCCCTCCACTCAGGAGGCCTCTTCCCTCCTCGATGGTAAGCAAGTAACACCAACCGCATCAGACCTCCTGGAGCATTAGCAATGGGATATCACCTCTCCTGACCACCCTCCGAACCCCCACACCCTCTCTGCTCTTAAATATCTATTAAATGAGACAATATATATAGCACCTAACACACTGTAGATACTCAACAAATGTTTGTTGAATTTATGAATGGAACACTTACTCCAGCCATTTCATTGAACAGTTGCTTGCCAAGATGAATAAACAACTGCTAATTAAATTACTGTATTAATACAAGGATGGTTGACAAAATAAGTCACACAATCATAGAATTTTAAAGCTGGAAGGAACCAGAGAATTGTATGCCAGCCTTATTTTTCCCTAGTCTTTATTGGTGTGCCCAAACTGAAAAATGATGGGCTCCCACATTTGAAGGAGATACTGGCTAACACAATATTCAACATGGTTTAACAAATACAGTGTGCTACAGAAATGAATAAGATACCTCAAGGTTCCGGGGTGGGTTTTTGTTTTTGATCCTGGCTCTTGTGGCTCTTCTGTGCTAGAGTAGACAGACCATAAACATGTAGATAGAATTTTCTGTTTTGCTGTCCCCAAGTCCTCTTCTTCCATTTCATTGTGAGCACACACTGATCAGGCTTTAATCCCTTCCCCTCCAGTGGAACAGTGCTTGTCAAGGTCACAAGTGACCTTCATGTTGTCAAATCAGACCGCCATTTCCCATCCTCTTTCTTGACTTAGCTGCATTGGGCTTTGCTGAGCCTCCCTTCTCCTAGATAAACTTTCCTCCCCTGGCTTCCAGGACACCACATGGTCCCACCTTGCTCCTACCTCACTTGCTGCTCCTTGGCCTCCTTTGCTGGCTTCTCCTTATCTCAACTCTACAGGGTGTCCTTCCCCATTGCTAGGTCTTCCATCTCCTTTCTACTCAATCCCCAGGGACTGGTGAAGTGGTCACCTCTAGACTCATGGCTTGAATTACCATCTATACCCTAAAGATTCTTGTTATGGGTTGAATTGTGTCCCCCTCAAAATATGTTGAAGTCCTAGGCCTGGCGTGGTGGCTCCTGCCTGTAATCCTAGCACTTTGGAAGGCTGAGGCAGGAGGATCACTTGAGCTCAGGATTTTGAGACGAGCCATCTCTACCAAAAATAAAAAAAATCAGCCAGGTGTGGTGGCACACACCTATAGTCCCAGCTAGTCGGGAGGCTGAGGCAGGAAGATCGCTTGAGCCCAGCAGTTTGAGGTTGCAGTGAGCTGTGAAGATGCCACTGCACTCTACCCAGGGTGACAGCATGAGACTGTATCAAAAAAAAAAAAATTTTTTTTTTAAAGTCTTAAACCCAGTACTTCAGAATGTGACCTTATTTGGAAATAGCATCATTGCAGATGTAATTAGGATGAGGTGATGCTGGAGTAAGGTGATTCCTTAATCCAGTATGACTTATGCCCTTGTAAAAAGACAGAAGACCATGTGAAGACAGACACACAAGGAAACGGCCATATGAGGACAGAAGCAGAGATCAGAGCGATACGGCTGCAAGCCAAAGTGGCTTTAATCACTCACATGCTTGTTATAGGTGGAGGCTCCATCCCTTGGCCAAGAAACAGGCAGCATCCCAAGCATTGCCAGCAACCACCAGAATCTAGGAAGAGGCAAGAAAGGATTCTACTCAGAGTCTCAGAGGGTACATGACCCTGCCAACTCCTTGAATCCAAAATTCCAGCTTCCAGAACCTTGAGAAAATGAATTTCTGTTGTTTTAAGCTGCCCACTTTGTGGTACCTTGGTACAGCAGCCTTAGGAAACTAACACAATTCCCAAGTGTTCGCAAATGCATTATTTCCAGCCTCCAGCTGTCCCCTGAGGCCCAGGCTCACATGCCCAGCTCCCTACGCAACTTCTCCACTGGATGTCCACCTGGCAGCAGCAGAGTGTCATCACTGAAATCACAAATGCTGCGGCCAGACTGCCTGATCCTTAGTCTTGGCTCTGCTGCTCACTGATTTTGTGATCTTGGGAAAGTTATTTAATCTTCCTGTGCCTCAGTTATCTCGTATGTGAAAGAGGAATATTACTACCTATTCATAGAGCTCCAAGAGGATTAATTGAGTTATCACCTGTACAGTCCTAGAACACTGTCTACAAAGAGAGGGTTCCAGTTTTATAGTAAAAGTTTCCACCCAGTTTCCCAATCAGATCTGTTTATGCAAAGGAAGGATTCAAACTTGCTTAGTGCTGATTGCTTAGTCAGATACATCTGAGCACTAAAGGTGCATGTCAGTACCACATTAGCGTTAATGGTTATTATAAGGTTCAAAGCTGAACCTAGGGATTTTCTATCTTAAATCTACCCCCCTACACACACACAATCTTTGTCATCGTATTCAACTCCACCCTCCCGTTTGCTCTGGCCAAAACTCTTGGAGTCATCTCAACTTCTCCCTTTCTTTCTCACCCCACATCTAAATTAGCAAATCCTGTTGGCTCTATTTTTAAATTTCCTCAGAATCTGACCACTCGTCCCCACCTCCACCATGTAATAAGCCACCAGCATTTCTCGTTGATTATTTTCAATAGCTTCCTAGGTGGTCTACCTCCACACTTGCCGCCCTGTGGTCTAGTCCCAATACAGCAGACAGGGATAGCCTATTAACCAAGTCAGACCATGTCACTCCTCTGCTCCAACTCCTCCAAAGCCAAAGTCTCCACAGTTTCCTGTGTGAACAAATGTGAAACTGAAAGAGTCAATCCTTCAAGATGGATCCCAAGTGGCTAAGTGGGCCTAAAACAGCCAAGAGGCCATGTGCCGAGTAGAGGTCACACACTTACTCTGCGTTCCCCCCAAACCCACACCTGTTTAACTTTGGGACTTACAGAGCTCACCTGAATCAGCCAATCAGAGCTCACCGGCCTCAGCCAATTAGTGCTTAGAGTATCTGATTAAGCAATCAGAACTAAGCAAGTTTGAATCCTTCATTTGCATAAACAGACTTACTTGGGAAACTGGGTGGAAATTTTTACTATAAAACTGGAACCTTCACTTTGTTCCCTGGAACACACCTTTGTTTTACAACCGGGCTGTGTCTGCCCTGTTTGCAAACTGTTCACCAGAATAAAATCTTTCCTCCTAATTCCTCTTCAGAGAGCTTTTGTTCATACCTGTAAGGCCCTATAGGACCTGTTCCCCAGCCCCTACCTTTCCTAATGCTCCTACCCCTCACTCTCAGCTCCAACATGCAGAGCATATGTTGGCCTAAGAGCCTTTGCACTAGCTGTTCCCTCTGCCTCAAATGCTCCCCTCCTAGATATCCATGTGACTCACTTCCTCACCTCCTTCAGGTCTTTCCCCAAATGTCACCTAATCAGTGATGCCTTCTCTGAGCATCCTATAAAAGCAGCAAACCCAACTTCCAGCACACCCCCCACTCTGCTTTATGTTTCTCCCTGGCACATACCATCTTCTGACATTCTTTTCGGTCTCCCCCCACTAGAATGGACGCTCCATGAGGGTGAGGTTCATTGTTCAGTGTTGTTCACTGCTGTATCCCAGTGCCTCCGACAGTGCTTGGCATTTACTAGGTACTCAAGTAGTTGTTGAATAAATAAATGAACAAAGTAATTTCACATGGCAATAAGAGCTTGAAAGAAAATACAACAGGATGTGTGATAGTGATAGGGCAGCTGGGGGACAGGGTGGTGCTAATATATCTGGAGGATGTCAAGAGAGGCCTCCTGATGGTAGTTACTTTTGAGTTGAGACCTGAATGACAAGAAGGGGCCAGCACATGATGGTCTGCACCCCAGGCAGAGGGCACAGGTATAGTACAAAGGCGCCAGGCTGGAGCACAAGCAGAAAGCAGGGTGGCTGGAGCGGCATAAAGGAGACAGAGTCAGAGAGGTAGGCAGAGGCCAGATCGCAGAGGCTGGGTCATGCTCATCCTGGGCTGGCTTGCTCTCAGATCCAGTTCTTGCTTTCCCCTGCTGTGCTCTGGGGTGCAGGGGCTGGCCCTGCAGGCTGGGTTTCCACTGGGTTCAGTCAAGAAGCGGCACTGCTGAGAGTTGAAGGGATCAGGGCAAGAGAGAAGCCAGGGTTTTTCTTTCCCTTTCTCTTTGCCTCTGGCAGTTTCCCTTGCATGCCTCCAGCCCCTGGTACAAAGGCTTGCTGTGCTTTTAGCTTAGCCAGGTAACCCAGGCCCCTCAACTTTAATAAACACCACCTCTCTTGCTTCCACTGGCCGGATTGTGACTTCCTGCTGTTGCTAATCTCTGAGTTGCCTCAGGGTTGTTTCAACCTGTTTCATCACCTGTGTAGCCAACTCCCCCCATTAGAGCCATTCTGTTTTACTCAAAATAGTTTCTATTTTTCTTGCAGGTGATTGACTGATATTCCAAGTGCTTTGGAAAAATGAATCTGGATTCAAGTACAAAAGGTCAATCAGGGGGTGCTTGGAGAAATTCAAGGGCATATGAACATATTCTTCAATTATAGATGCATCTTCAGCATCTCAGGGAGGGGGAGCTAGATGTGATCAGTAGAAATTACAGAGAGGATCTTTTGGCTTAAAAAGGCTCCTAACAAACAGAACTGTAGAAAGAAAGGGCTCAAGCAGAGAAGCAGCATGCTGTACTGCAGGATGTTATCAAGGAACATGATGCATTGGGAAAGGGATGATATTCTAGTCAGGGTTTAGAAAGGCCTCTTTCAACCTGGAGATCCTGTGACACAGTGTAAGGTATACACTGCAGACACACAGCCTTCTGCATCCATTATCATTGTTACTTTCAACCCAGTTCTATGAAGGAGGCAGGCTGGCATGTTACTAACTTGGAAATTGAAATTGAGATTTAGATGGTTAGCGGACAGATCCTGTGTAGGTCACGCTGCACTAGAAGCCTATTCTGTTGAATATGTAAATGTATACACGTTTGGTACAGTCCCTGAGGAGAGGTATAGCCTGGTGGTTAGGCAGACTGTGGGACACACGGCCTGTGCTTGACTTGGCTCTGCCACTCACTGTGTGACCTTGGGCAAGGTACTTAAGGTCCCTGCACTTCAGTGTCATCATCTGTAAAATGGAGGACAATAATAGTTCTCACATTGCGTGGCCAGGAGCGGTGGCTCACACCTGTAATCTCAACAGTTTTGGAGGCTGAGGCAGGAGGATTGCTTGAGGCCAGGAATTTGAAACCGGCCAGGGCAACATAGTGAGACCCCATCTCTACAAAAAAATTAAAAATTAGCCAGGTGTAGTGGCATACCTGTCATCCCAGTTACTCAGGAGGCTGAGGCAGGAGGATAGCTTGAGCAATGACTGTGCCACTGCATACCAGCCTGGGTGACAGAGCAAGACCCTATCTCTAAAAATAAAAGTTCTTACATCATAGAGTTATAGTGAGGATTAAATGAGTTAATACATGTAAAAGTGCTGAAACCAGTGTCTGGCACACGGTAAGCCCTTCTTTGGTCTCCTTTGCCCATTGTCCCAATCACTAAGTGTTAAGGTCCCCAAGAGCTCAGGCCTCTCTGCCTACATGTACTTCCCTTGGTGATCTCACCCATTCCTATGGCTTTAAATACAACCTATTTGCCAATGATTCCAAAATTTCTATTTCCAGCCTGGAATTCTCCCCCAATTCCAGACTCATATATTTAATTGTCAATTTGATATGTCCAGTGAGATGTCAAATATGCTCCTCAAACTGAACAAGCCCCAAACTGATCATGATCTTCCCCTAAACCTGCTCCTATCTCTGTAAATGGCAACTCCATCTTTCCAGTTGCTCAAGCCAAAAACCTTGGCGTCATCCTTGACTCCTCTCCCTCTCTCACCCCATGTCTCATCTGCCAGCAAATCCTATCAGGCACGTCTTCAAAACGTCTCTACAGTCCACCCACTTATCATCCCCCACCCCTTTCTGCTCCAAGGCACCACCGTCTCCCACCTGGATTTATGCAGTAGGCTCCCTGCTTCAGCTAGAGTTATCCAGTTAACACTTTAACTCATTTCTCTGTTTCGTTCACGCAGAGTAAAAGCCTAAGTCTTTTCAAAATAATCGGTGTGGCCCTGCAAGATGCCCCCCAAGCCCCCTCGCTCCCTTACCTCTCTGAGCTCATCTCCTACCCTGGTCCCTGCTTGCTGTTTTTCTAACAAGCAGAGCATTCTCCTTCCTCAGCATTCATGCCCTTGAGCCTCTGCCCGGTTGCTCTTCCTTCCTTCTCTTTTAAACAAATACCATCTTCTCAGTGAAGCCTTCCCTGGCCAGCCTATTTATTAATAAAATGACACCCCCCAGCACTCCCTATCCCTCTGCCCTGCTTTATTTGTCTTCCTGGTATTTACCACCATCTAACATACTACTTACCTATCTCACTTTTTGTCTATCTGCCCATACAATATAAGCTCCACGTGGGCATGGCTCTGTCTTGTTCAGGGATGCCTCCGTCCCCTGTGACCTGGTACATGGAGGCCCTCAAAAACTATTTGTCGCCCGTGAGGCTGAGGCGGGAGAACCGCGCAAGGTCAGGAGTTGGAGACCAGCCTGAGCAAGAGTGAGACCCGTCTCTACTAAAAATAGAAAGAAATTATCTGGACAACTAAAAATATATAGAAAAAATTAGCCGGGCATGGTGGCGCATGCCTGTAGTTCCAGCTACTAGGGAGGCTGAGGCAGAAGGATCGCTTGAGCCCAGGAGTTAGAGGTTGCAGTGAGCTAGGCTGATGCCACGGCACTCTAGCCGGGCAACAGAGTGAGACTCTGTCTCAAAAAACAACAACAACAAAAAACTATTTGTCGAATAAATTAATGAGCGAAGGCTTGCACATGTTACTATTTCAGGGTAGCTGTGCCGTGCCCTACCCTGTGCAAAAATTCCTTTGGCGACCAGAGATTTCAACACCAGAAAGAAAAAAAATCGACCCAAAATAAAAGCAAATTAATACAGTAGGAGTTCTATTTTATAAATATACCTTCCCAGGTGGTGGAATATCGGGCTGTGTCATCCACATACCTAATCAAGGAGCTGCGGTAACACCTGTCGTTCTTTGCTAACTTTCAGTCCCTAGTCTGGAGTTAGGAGTCCGGGGTCATAACCTAGCTCCGAAGTTTCCAGAGGCCCTGCCCTGCAGAGCTGGAGCGCCGCGGGGCGCAGGAGGCGCGCAGAAGGCGGGGGCTCCCGGGCTCTCCGCCCTCGGGGCGGCCCCGGGCGCAGGGCGGGCTTCCGGGCCGCGCCGCCTTGGCCGCCCTCGCCCTGCGCCGCGAGCTCACCATGGGGGTCCCCGCGCCGGGGCGGCCGCTGGCAGCGCTGGCCCTGGTCCTGGTCCTGGTCCTGGCGCTCGCAGCCCGGGCCGGGCAGGCGCCGCGCCCCATCAAGCGGCGGCCTCCGGTGCGGCTCTTCACGGAGGAGGAGCTGGCCCGCTACGGCGGGGAGGAGGTAGGCGGGGGCGGCGCGGCCGAGGGACCGGGGACCACGCCGGGCCTGCCGTGAGCGGGGATCCCAGAGGCGCCAGCGGCGAGGGAGGCCAGGCGGACGCGCGGCCCGCGGCGGGCTCCCCCCTTCCCGAAGCCTGGGCTCCGCGCAGGCCCGGCCTGCGGGGCCTCCTGCGTCCAGGCGGGGACGGGTGGCCGAGGGATAAGGACGAGTCCTCAACAATCGGGCGCCCTGCTTTGCCTGCACACTCCCTCTTTCTTCCCTCTCCCTGGGAGATTACCCCTCGAGCCGCCTTTTTGTGGTGGTCTGTCAAAGAACCTCAGAACGTTTAGTTCTTAATGTTCGCATCAGCGGAGGGAGGTCACTCTGCCTACTTGTGGGGGGAGTGACAGCGGAGGGAGGGCCCTGGGTTGGGGGGGAATGGAGGCAGGTCTTTCTGCACTTCCTTCTCCTGCCCCTATATCCCATGTCGCCTCAAACGCAGTTTAGTGTCTGTGCCCTTGAGGCTGAGCCAGAGCTGGGGGCCAGCGCAGACGGAGGACGGGAGGTTAGAGACAAAGACCCCCTCCAACACACACACCATGTCGGTCAGTAGTCTGGAGGCGTCCATGCGGGTTGGTGGAGTCCAGCGTGATGGTGTAGTGTTGAAACTAGAGGCTGCACATGGCAAGGGCGTGGGGGGCTGATATTAGATGGGGAGGTGGGGAGATCATGGTATCATAGCATTTCAGAGCTGACAGAAACCAGCCTCCTGCTTTTACAGGTGAGGAAACTGAGGCATGCCACCTGTTAGTGGTAGAGCAGGAAGGGACCCGATGTCCTCTTGTTAAAACCCTCTGGCCTGGGCTCCCCAACTCCTGAGTTAACTGGGCATAGATGGACTAGGATGGCAAAGGGGAAGGAGATGGGATTGCCAGTTTGGGCATCATTTGTGAAGAGGTTGGTTAGAACCTTGAGTGGATGAGGACACAGAGGGAGAGAGACATGACAGGGATGTGACGGGGTGTTAGGGCAGGCCATCTTTGGGGGCAGCAGAGGGAACTGGATGGTTCAGAATCAGGGGATCTGTGCAGAAATAAGTTAATACAGCAGGTCTGCTCTCCTTAGGAAGGCCTACTTGCAAGAGTGGCCAGTGTCTGGACTTCTGGAGTTTTACCATCCTTCTTCCCTCACCAATAAGGGTGGCCCACTCTGCCTAGGCTCTATGTACACACAGTGTGGTTCATGCTGATCATTGTACGTGCTAGGCAGAAGGTGCCTGCATGACCAGCCCCCAGTAAAAACCCTGGGTGCTGAGTCTCGTGGGCTTCCTTGGGTATAAACGTGGCACACATTATGTTTTGTTACGGGGTGGGGAAGAGTGTGATCTGCGTGGTCCTGCAGGGGAGGAAGAGAGCATAAGGAAACCTGCATGTGGATTCCCCAGACCCCGCCTCTGTGTTTTCCCCTCCTAGCCGTGAGTACAACTATATGCTGAGTTCTTTGAATCTTCCTTCTAGGGAATCTCCAAACTGTCAGAATAGTCTGGGAGACCTCTGGCACAGAATCCAAGGAAAAAGAGTTCAAAACAGGCTTGGGAACCGTGGGCCAGCTGCTGGACCCTGCCTTCCTGCCCGCACCCAGCTCCAGGACTCTCTCCTTCAACTGTGCTAAAAGACCTTTCTTCCTCTTTGCCCTGCTGCTGTTTTATCCCTTTGTCAGGGTGACTCTCATGGCATTCTCCACTGGCTTCTGCATGACTGTAGGCAGGGAGGAAACCCAGAGGGCAGGAAGATCCCAAGACCCAAAGAAAGATAAGGGCCCTGGTCTCATTTATGCAGGGCAGTTTCTCTGATTCCCTTTTGTCTGGGTACCTCTGACCAGCTGGTCCTGAGTCTTTGGATGACTGTCCCAAGAGACTCTCACTCCAGCTTGGGCCCAGGCAAGTGGCATTTTGTGCCAAGTGTGCCTTCTGGTGGGGCAGGGCAAGAGAGTGGACAGAGCCTTGGATTCCAAGGCTCCAGGTTCCAGAACCTGCTCTCCCTCTAATTTATTCTGTGACTCTGGACAGGTAAGTCACTTAACCTCCCTGAGCCTAGATATCCTCATCCAGAAAATGAAGGCATTAGATAGATTCTCTTCGAGGCCCCTTCCAGTTTTAACTTCACATACTTCCAGAATCCCTGTCCCTTGGGAAATACATTTTTTCTATCTTTCCTTTAAAAAAAAAACCTATAATATCCTTCTGCTTGGTTATCTGATTTCTTTTTTGATCTTAAAATTTTCAAAACCTGGAGGAGAATAAAAGAAACTAGCATTTATTTCCCTTAACTTCTAAGTCCTTTATATCTCTTACCATGGTTAATCCTCATAAAAGCCCAGCGAGCTGATACTTTTATTATCCTCGTATCACAGAGGAGAAAACTGAGGCACAGAGAGGTTAAGTAATTTGTTTAAGGCAACACAGCTCATAAGTGGTGGCTCAAACCCAGGCCAGCCTGACTTGAAGACTTGAGCTAGGACCATGATACTGTGGTGACTCCTCCTTTGGTCTCTTGGAAAAAGACAGCCCTCCTGCTGTTATTTATGACCTACTGTGGTCATAAATAAAAAGTGATATGTCCATTTATATACATCCAACTCTAGATCATGAAAGGTCTCACCTGTGCAGGTGGGCGAGGGCGTGGGGAGACATGGTGTGAAGCCGGTGCTGAGCGTGTGTCTTTATCGTGGCTTTCTGGTCATTTTTATTCCTGGATCTGCATTTATGCTTCCTAAGGAGGGACGGAGGAGGACCCCCCACCCACACCCTCTACCTTCTCAGTTGCCATTTCCCAGGCCTGAAAATCCACACCTGTGGGCTCTCCTGTCAGTGGATATCCATCTTCATGTGATCAGAACTCACCCCGTAGCACACGTGGTATTTAACTGCTAAGACCATTGCTCTGTATGGCCTGTGAAATACCCGTGTAGCAGGAATCCTGTTAAAGACGCTGCACATTCTTTTCTACCTGTTTATTACAGCTTCCTCTTGGCACCTACGCCTTCAGTATATACAGGGGGTCCCAAAAGTCTCCATACAAAGGAAACGTTTTGTCAAATTTTGTAATGAATGTTTAGTAAATAAAGGTACATTTAGCCACAGGCTACAATTTCCCATTTCCCCTATGTATGGCAACTTTTGAGACACCCTATAGTTTATGAGGAAATAAATATTTTACTGTTGAAGAAATGGAGAGTGTTAGTCATGAGATGCTTGTTGTTTTTTTTGTTTTGTTTTGTCTTTTTGAGACAGAGTCTCACTCTGTTGCCCGGGCTAGAGTGCAGTGGTGTCAGCCTAGCTCACAGCAACCTCAAACTCCTGGGCTCAAACGATCCTCCTGCCTCAGCCTCCCGAGTAGCTGGGACTACAGGCATGCGCCACCATGCCCGGCTAATTTTTTTCTATATATTTTTAGTTGGCCAATTAATTTCTTTCTATTTTTTTAGTAGAGACGGGGTCTCACTCTTGCTCAGGCTGGTTTCGAACTCCTGACCTTGAGTGATCCCCACACCTCAGCCTCCCAGAGTGCTAGGATTACAGGCGTGAGCCACTGCTCCTGGCCTGAGATGCTTGTTTTTATATCTTATAGATGTGAATGTTATATTTATATGATTCTTTGCACACAGAAAATATATATCCAAGAAAAAGCCACAGAATGAAAAATGTGACAAAACACATGGTTAAATTATAGCTGTAATATATTTCAGAAATTGATATAAATACATAGTCTCACTTGAGAAGCAATCAAAGCCAAGGAACAAGTAATCACAGGGAAGAAAAAGCAGTAAATTATCACAAAGAAAAATGCAATCTGCTGGCCTGTACAGCCATGCCACTTAAAATAACCCTGGCTGGGTGAGGTGGAGCAGGGTCCACAAAGCCAGCAGAAGTTCTGGGGACTGTCTTAAAGAGCTAATTAGAGAATAGTAAAACTAACCATTTACTGAGCTGCTGGGTGCTCACATACACTGTTTTCTTCAGCCTTCCTGCAAGGTGGATAGGTGTCATCCCCAAGTTACACTTAGAGAAACAGACCTGGGTTGTGTGCCAGTGAGGTATGTTTCCTTGGGTGAGTTATTTAGCTTCTCTGAGCCTCAGTTCTTCTCTCTGTTAGATACGGTCATGCAAACACTTGACCATAAGCTCCATAAGGGCAAGAACCCTAAAGCCCACCCCAAAGGGAAGGCCAAGCAGCATGTGCTTGTTGATCCTAAGATTCCTGTAGACCCATCCATGACTCCCACCCTTACCTGGCCTGTGAGCCACCTAGCTGATATCTCTGCACCCACAATTGGGCTGAGACAAAAGACAGATAAGACTTGGGTGTCCTGGGACTGTGCTAGTCATCCCAGCCTGAGCCCAGCTTGATGGAAGTTAGAAAATCCATGCCATCTGCTTTTGTGTTATTCTCTCTTGGTGGGGGAAATTCTAAGGTGACATTTTATACCTGCTAACATAGCAAAAAATAAAATGTAAAACCCATTGTTAGTAGAACTATGGGGAAACAGCATTACATGCATATTTCTAGCACCGTAAACAGTTTAATGTTTCTGAAGGACAAACTGGTAAAATATAAAAAGTGACTAAGTTGTTCACATACTTAAGTCCAGTAATTCTATATATTGAAATATGCCTCAAGGAAGTAAGTCATCAAATTAGAAAGTAATTTGTAGAAAACTATTACTCATAATGCTGCCATTTATAGTTCCAAGGATTGGAAACAACCCAAATACCCAAAATAGAAGACTAGCTAAACAAACAGGTACACGGTATCACTAATATAAGACAGGGTCCCATGGAGCTATTTAAGTGACAGCTATTCTGGTTATTTCAGTATGTGGAAATGTTTATATGAAGGAATGCTACCTATAAGAAGCAAAATATAAAATAGATTATTTATACCAGTTGTATCCACATATGTCCATTGGTGAAGATGAAATTTGGACTGATTTAAATAATTCATCATTTAATGTTATTTTGAATTCTTACCTGCATGAAGTTGCTTCAGTTCCCAATTTTCTTTGTAAAGGAGGGGATTGCCATGCTCTTGTCATGAGACTTTATGAGTTTTCCAGGTTTTTGTGCATGGGCATGACATGGCCCAGGCAGGCGAGGACCGGGCTTGACGGGAGGCCGCTTACGACCTCACCCACGGCTCTCTGCACAGTGTGCGAGGGAAGGAGATTGTGCTAGCTCCCGGCTCGCCCCACCCTCTTCACAGCTTCTCCCCTGCTTTCTAGGAAGATCAGCCCATCTACTTGGCAGTGAAGGGAGTGGTATTTGATGTCACATCCGGAAAGGGTAAGTGGCTTGGCATCTTCAATCTTTATTCCCAGGGAGCTCGGAAGCCAGAGTGGGCACTTGAAGATGTGAGAAAAGGGAGAGAACGTTGGGCAAGCCTGTTTCCTTCCATTTTAAAATAACCAGATTGAATTAGTGTTTGTCAGTGTTTTACTTCAGCAGTTTTTTTGCCCTAATAATGCCATGCTCCTACGCAAAAGCCTTCCATGGCTCCCCAGTGCCTGTAGAGTCAAACTCAGACTTGATGATCTGGCCTAGTTGAAGCACTGAGAGAAGTGTTCCTTAGCAAAGAGTTGATATTATAGGATGTTATAGAACATTTTAATGCCATCTAATGGTTTCCCTAATTGTAACTACAAATGATACCATGGAGGTAGTTTTGTAATGGTTCATGTTTTATTTGATGCCAGACGCTGCCGAATAGCAGTAGGCTTGACTTCCGCCAACAGTGATGAGACCAAGCATTTTTCTTGTTTGCATTTTTAATATTTTTAAGAGACTATTTTCATTCTGTATTTTCTAAAAATCACTCCAGTCTGCACATGTGACTTGTTCCATATTTTGAATTAGTGGAATCCAACTCGGTGATGGGGGTGGCTTACTGGACTTTCTGTTGTCACTGCTCTGCCTCTCCTTGGGCCTGGAGCCCTTTTTAGGATTGGGTGGGGCCTTGGGAACCCCCCCAGACCACCCCGCAGCTGTGTGCAGGTTCCTGGCCACTGTGCATGTGCACACACACTCACCCTCTTCCTTCTGCCCCACTACAGAGTTTTATGGACGAGGAGCGCCCTACAATGCCTTGACCGGGAAGGACTCCACTAGAGGGGTGGCCAAGATGTCCCTGGATCCTGCAGATCTCACCCATGACACTGTGAGCCAGATTTTGAGCCTTTGTCCAAATGTCCCACCCCCTTGGCCATAGCTTCTTCTTTTCCTTTTTCCTTTCTCTCTTTTCCTCCCCTCTCCCTTCCCCTCTCTCTCTCCTCTCCTCTGAGCAAGAGCAAAGTTTCTTAACTAACCTATTTACCCTCCAGTCTACTTGGTGTGGTGGCCAACCATTTTCTTGAAATAAGATTCTCTTACTTTGTGCCACTCCTACTCAGAAACCTTCCATGGCTCCCTGTTGCTTACAGAGTCACGTCCAGACTCTTGTGAACTTGTGATCCAACTCTGTGATCGTCACAGTTTGGCCCCAGCCTGCCTTGGCAGTCTGATTCCCCTTATGGTCTGCACTCGCCACCGCCCAGCCCCTTACCGCTTTGCTGTTAGTCTCTGAGACCTCAGGCCACTCTTGGTAGCTTCGTGGATTGACTGGGCTGGGAAGCAAGGTCTCCCTCTGTGCTCATATTTCTGTGAAGAAAAAGACAGCATTAAAAAAAAAAAAACCTATTGAGGGTCTAAATAATTGCAACGGTAAGGCTGACGTTCACCCCACATGTGCTCAACATCAAATCTACATGGAGATAGGTTGAGATGAGCCAAACTCCTAAACCATAACATTATAGAAACAAATGAAGAACTTAAAGGGCAAGGGTGCCTAAATTTATGATGGGAGGAGTGTAGAACGTGGTGAGATGAATCAGGAGGGAGGAGGTAGATGCAGACGGCAGCAAAGCATGCCCCCCCCCCACCTCGGGATGGCTGATCTCTGGAGTCTTTGACTCCTGCATCAGTCAAACAGCAAAAGATGATGAAGCCATTGCTCCCCTTATGTCATACCCCACTAGCATGCAGGGTTGTCTCTTAAGTCAATGGTCCATTATTTGGTGAGATTTTTTTTTTCTTGCATTAAGGGTATAGGGAGGGTAAGGTAGGGATGGAGAAAGGCCAGTGCCAAACACAATTCACTCACTCCCATCCCCTGTGTTTCTTGGGCTTTTCTTCCCAAGACGGGTCTCACGGCCAAGGAGCTGGAGTCCCTGGATGATGTCTTCACCAAAGTGTACAAAGCCAAATATCCTATCGTCGGCTACACGGCCCGGAGAATTCTCAACGAGGACGGCAGCCCCAACCGGGACTTCAAGCCTGAAGACCAGCCTCACTTCGACATCAAAGATGAGTTCTGATGTTCCCACCTGCAGGAGCAGCTCCGTGGGAGGGGGAGGCAGGAAGACACTCAAGCACGAAGTTTCCTGCAAAGTGGGCTGCCTGAAGACTGTGAGTCACGCAGATCTGAATAAAACAGATGCTTAACCTGGAAGAGTGAATGCTTCTTATCCTCCTTGGCCAAGTGTTCTATCTACCTGTGTGTCCCTGTCCGCACACCAGCCAGGGTGGCAATAATAGCCCAAGTGGAAACCTCCTAAGTGTCAACGTCGGCTGTCTGAGCAGTGGAATTATGAGTGACCTTTATTTCTTATCACTTTTTGTCCTTGCCAAATTTTCTACCGTAACCATGTTTACTTTATAATAAGAGCAAAAATAAACTTCCTATTTTTACAAAAGGAGAATTCTTCCACATAGGCCATCTCCTTGGAGCCCTGTCAGCACCACTTGTGAGTTGGGGGGCTGTGCTGCCCTGCCAGGGTCCAGCTTTCTGTCTCCCCTGCCTGTGAAGCGACCAGGTGGCAAGCGGCATCCAAGCAATGTGGCAGGGATGGAAGGTGGTGAGATGGAAGGGGGGATGATGGGAAAGGGAGCTAGGAAACCAGGGGCTTCAGACCCATGTGGCTGGAAAGCGGGAAGGAGGGCTGGGGTCCTGCTGGGCAGAGCCTTGCCCGAGGTCATTCCAAGAATATACTCCTTACACTGGACTGAGGTCAGATTTTAGGAGGAAATCCCTTTGGGGAGGGTAGGGATTTTTCTCTCTAGGGGACATTGGGCAATGTCTGGAGACATTTTTTGTTTTTGGTTGTCACAACTGCAGGCTGCTGCTGGCACGTAGAGGCTGGGGATGCAGCTGAACATCCTGCGATGCACAGGATGCATCCCAGCCACCACAAAGCGCCCCCCAGCCACCACAAAGGATTATCTGGTCCAAGATGTCAGCTGTGCTGAGGCTGAGAAACCCTGCGTGAGACCGATCCCAGAAATTGCACAGTGAAGATAAATTTCTTTTACATAAAGCTTTGTGTTTTATTGAAAAAAATAGCAACTGCCCCCAAGAGAGAATTTTACATTAAAAAAAAGAATCTCTTCAGGTGATTGTTCAAAATGTGGTTGATTCCTGGGTCCCATCCCAGTGGCTTATGGTTCAGTATTTCTAGTAGAACGTGGCCTAGGAACTGCATTTTTAATGAGCTGCCCAGGAGATTGTGATACCCTTGGGCCCAGACACGCTTTGAGAGACACTATGTTGTGCCTTATCAGCCACCAAAGGGAGGGCCCTTCTCAGATCTTTTCTGAGGACCAGGTTTGCCCTTTGCTTTATTCTTTCACACATCCGAGGACCAGGGTGTCTGACGGTGAACTCCTGGGTCCCACTCAAGAGGCTGGGAGCTCGGTGGCCATCCAGAGTCATGGGCCTGGGACTTACTGGGTGGGACTCTGTGGCCTGGAATCCTGGAATTTGTTCATGCAGCCAAGGTAGTCTGTACCAGGACAGATGTGTATGAATGGATACAAATGGTGTACAAGTTCTAGGGCACACCTGAGACACGACTTCTTTTACTTAAGTGCCCAGCATTTCCCTCATTGCCATGCCACGAGGGGACTGGAGTTCCATTCCCTCGACACAGGTCTCTGCAGCCGGTCAAGGTTTTGCCCGGTTCCCTGAGTACATGTCAAAGGCTGCCTCCTGCCTATCTCTCATTTAGTAATTCTGGGTCAGGACTTTGCCAGGACAGTGTACACAAAAATCTGGGCAGCCTCCCAGGTTCCAGAAAGGGTGGCTGCAACCCCAGGGGAAGGAGCACAGGCTGGCCTGGACATTGGCATCATTAGATTCCCGTGGGCTTGAAGAAAGACTTGTACAGATCCCTGGAGGCCCAGAGCCTGCTGCTCGTTGCTCCTCCTACTTCCACATTTGCTTATGATGTTTTCTTTGCTCCAAATGTTCATATCTCCCTTTTAAGGTTCAGCCTTGGTGCCAGGAAGCCGTCTCCTCTGGGATCCCCTGCAGTCTAGACTCACCTGCTTGGCTGTAATTGCCGGTTGATGAGCCTGTCTCCACAAACAGGACTGTCGAGGGTGACCACACTTTCTGGTTTGGCTGGGACTCTCCTGGTTTTAGCACTGAAAGTCCCGCATCCCAGGAAACCCCTCGGTCCCAGGCAAATGTAAGAGCTGAACGGCACCAGCAGCAAAGCAAGGCCTCCTCCAGCTGAGGGGCTCCAGGTGTGGCCGGGAGGCCCCTGGGATGAAGAAAGAAGCAAGGAGCTAGGATTATTTACCCAGGAGAGAAGATGGAAGGAAGGAAGACAGAGAGCAGAGGGGTTGGCTTCTTAACCAGTCCCCACACCAAGTTCAAATTCAGTATCTCCAATCGGAAGCTGGTCTACAGTGGATGCTCAGTGCATTGGAGTATTGTTGATATTGGTGTACTTTGGGAAGTTTTACCCCAAATCTAAGTTTTCCTGCACCCCAGAATGCTGATCAGCGCCTTCCCCTCTCTGGGCCCCCGGGGCCCACAGTGACATGGAGGCTTCCCCCCTTGCAGACGGGTGGCCGCCAGCTCCCTCACCCTAACAGGGAACAGCAGCGAACAAGGCCCTGGAGCATGGAGCCTGCTTCCTGTCTGGAACCATTGAAAAGTCACTGAAACAAAACCACCAAGTGTGGAATGCCCTGGAGGCTGAGCAATGGAGTTGGCTGTCCTGAAGAAGAGTGGGGCAGAGGGACATGACCAGCAGCCCAGGTCCCTGGGAGTGGGAGTGGCACAGAGGTCTGGCCCGGCCCCAGCTTTATCCTGGACTGGAGACGTCTAGCCTCATACCTCGCACCTTCAGGCCCCCTCCAGCAGGTTTCCTTGCCACCACACTGGTGGCTGCAGGAGAAAAACTAAGGCTCCGAAGAAAGCAGACTCACCCTCTACATTGGCTTCCTTCCGAAGGTGGCTTTTCAAGCTTAATCTCCCACCAGCAAGGCCTGCTGGGCACCCCCGGCGTCCCGAGATGCTTCTGCTCAACGCCCAGTCCCCGAGGGGCAGTGAGCACTCTGGCTCCATGACGGGAGATCACCTGCAGGGCAGGCAGTGCGGTGGCCCCTCTGATGGATGGTGGTCAAGCACACCAAGGCCTTGCTTGAGCAGGCCTGGAACAGCACAGGCTTTCCGGGGAAAGTGGCCGACCAGGCAGAAGTTAGCCTTGCAGGACTCTGTGCAGGACATCAGATGTAATCATTGCCCAGAGGATTGTTTAATGCCACATTGTGTTGGTCATCTTTTGTGCTCCATTTCACAGCCTGTCGGCTTGGTGCAATCTCTCAGTGCCTGATTCAGCTTGCTTCCCTGGGCTTCCCTGCCCAGCAGAGCTGCTCAAGCCCTTCCGGGGCATTTGCAAACCAAACCGGCAGGTGCAAGGATTTAACATCCCCCGGGGGCAACCTACACCTGATGGAAGCCTGGACAGACAGATTCTCCCCACAGTCCCGAGGCTCATTCCACAGGTTCTTTGGAGGCTTTGGGTGACACTAAGCCCCAGCTGGTCACAGAAGTGTCAGCTCAATAACACACCCTTGGATGGGCTGAGCCTCCTTCCCATTTCCATTCTCCCCAGTCCCCTGTGCCCAATCCTGGAGATCACTTCCCAAATGCGTGCAGCTGCGCACAAACCCCTTCCCACTCTCTGCTTTGGGGGACAACTCGGGGGACCCAGGACACAAGTTTACTTCCTCAGATACCCACAATCCCATTATGCCAAGCTCAGGTTTACTAATAGCATCTTACATGTGTCCAGCACTTCATAGTTTACAAAATCTTAATTCCAGTTACTGTAGCTGTGTCCCCAGATGTCCCGATAACATAGTGGCGAGAAACAGCCCTTCATTGTGCTCAGAGATTCTGGGTGCCAGTAACTCTGAGAGAGCACAGTGGAGACGGCTGGTCTGTCCCCGATATCTGGGGCCCTCAGCGGGAATGACAGAGGCTGGCTCACTCACATTTCCCGTGGGTGACTCTGGCTGCCAGCCAGGGGCACCCACCTCTCCATGGGTAACTTCTCACCGTATGGTGGCCGGGCTGTCCCTCCTTTCATGACTCAGCCTCTGATGTCAGGCAGCATCACTTCTACTCACCAAGGCAAGCACAAAGTTCTGCCTAAGCATTCTGGAAAAATACAGTCCACCATGTTTCCCTCCCATGCTACCTCCCTCGATTGTCACAGAAGGGACCATCTTGTCTTTGCATCTGCAGAGCTTAGGGTGATGCCCGGCACGTGGCAGGTGTGCACACAGCAAATTGCATCTGTGGAGACCAACAGGTTTTAAAGTTATACTGACCTGTGTTCAAATCCTGGTTTCATAACTTACTACCTATATGATCCTGGAAAAGTTATTTAGTTTCTCTGACCCTTGCTTTCCTGACCTTTAAAATTAAGACAAAAATACTCATGTCACAGGGCTGGTGCTAGAATTAGGTGCAGTCATGTATGTGACATGGCCAACAGACTCTGGACCCCCGGGAGGATGATCAGTCTCTCTTCCTTTGCTCCCCTTCTACTCCATTCCACTCCCACCTCTTGGGCCGAGAGGCACCTTGGACTTCCCCGCAGGTGTGTGGACACAGGTGAAAAGAAAGCATTCAGGCATGTGTCCGGGGGTGGCAACAGGCTTCTTTGGAGGAAGTTCGGCTGAGCAGCTACTGTGCTCTCTCCTCCCCATCGCTGGACACATTCTGCCTGGCCCGGAACCGAGAGTACTGCCCCACCTCCCCTCGTGGAAGTCTCCCTCTCCATGTACAGCCTCAGAGCCTCAGGCTTCCCAGATGCCTACAGATTCTCCCTGAGTCCCAAGGGCAATGGGGAGGCCTGTCCCTCTCCCCCAGGGGCTTTGCCTGGACATTGGTCTTGCTGCCAGAGGCCCAATAGCAGATGTGCCTGGGGGTGCCTGCTGCGGGGCACCTTGTCTTGCCCCACATCCTCCTGGTGGCCTGGGTCTCTGCCCGGCTTTCCACTTCCCCTGGACTGGGCCCTCGAGTGCACTCCAGAAGTTAAGTGACTTCTGTTCTAGAAGGTGCCACACTCACACTCTCCCCTGAGCCCTTGCACAAGCTGTTCCCTCTGCTTGGAATGTTCTTCCCCCTTGCCTGAATCACCTGCAAAACTCTATCTTGGCTCAGATATCACTTCATCAAGAAAGCCTTCTCAGACCTCCTCCGTGCCAGGATGGGCACACGGGACCCAGCAAGCCCTTGTGGTAGCCATGATCCCACTGAACGGTAACTGTACTTACCTCATCTGCCTCCCCCCAGGCAGGGAGGCCCTGGGTGCCCTATTAACAGCTGTGTCCCTACCACCTGGCACAGTCTGAAAAAATTAATGGATTGGCAAATGAACAGGTGGTGAATGAGTGAACGGATTGGTGCTCCCTCCCCCAGGCCACACCTGCTTCCTTGTGTCCCTCTTTCACCCTTACTCAGGGATGTGAGTCTGAGTCCTGAGCCCCCCTCCTGGAGCATCAGGACAGCTACCCACCCTCTGGCCGAGCCCCCCAGCACAGCCTGCTTGGGATCATTCCTGCACAGGATCACTCCTGGTCCCACCCGCCTGAGCATTTCCACAGCCTCACCATCCAGCCGACATACAAAAATAGTAAGTGGTTCCCCTGGCAACCACCACAGCAAATGGTAACCAGGGTGGGCAGCCCAGGAAAGCCTTAAGGCTGGGAGGAAAACAAACGCGCCCTCACTGGTAACTCTCTGGTCCCAGCTGGTTGGGGCGCCCTCTGACCTGCCTCTCCTTGTCTCTTGGCTTCCTGGAGACCACCTGCTCTGCTCGGAACCCCAAAAAATGAGCTGGAGGAACCATCTGCCCAGACCATTCATCCTTGTCAGTCCCCGGGTTGCTGCCCCTGCCCCCGCCCTGTGGGGTCACTGAGGGCCTCTTCTGGCTCCCCTGTCTTGTCCTGTGCCTTCCCTGAGTGGTTAGAGGACTTAAGAAGCCACCAGCAGGAGACTCAGTCTTGCTACCAGAGGTCGAATATCAGGTGTGCCTTGGGTGTTCCCAGTGTGCTAAGTTTGTCCAAGCCCCCACCCAACAGTTTGGGTCCCTGCCTAGGTCTTCAGCTTCCCTGGCTCTGGGCACCCCCGTCCCCTCCAGCTGGGCACATGGCCAGTGCTGCCCGAGGCCCCGCTCTTGTCACCACCACCCCCTAGGATGGTTAGAGGGTGTGGGGCTCCCACAGGCTGAGGGCCTTGGGGTGCAGGAGTTGGGGGCCCAGAGGCCTGGAGAGCATTGCCCAGGGGGAAGCCCGAGCTGGCTGCAGACTATCCACAGGAAGCCGGGCTCTAGGGGACACTGAGAGAGGCAAAAGCCAGCAGCTGACACACCAAGCGGGGCTGGAGGCAGAGCCTGGAGTGTGACCCCAAGGTGTCAGCAGAATCCCAAGATCTCCAGTGGGCGGGTGGGGTGCAGCCCTGTTCACAGCTAACCTGGTCAGCCAGGCTGCTGCCGCCTCCTCCGGTATTTGTGAGCGAGTCTTTTGCTCCCTGTCATCCCCCCACTTCCTGGAATATTGGGTTTGCTGCATCTCCATGGCTGTGGTTCCCTCTGCACAGGCAAACCCCTCCTGCCATGCCCCCTAGCTGAAGCCAGGCTTCCTGCCTCGGAGGTCCCGCGTGCCTCTAGTCTAAGTCCACTGCTGTGTGCATGCTGTGTCCAGTGGCAGCGTTGCACTGGGCCAGGCACGAGCCGTGCTGGCACTCAGTGTCTGCTGCTTTATTTCATTCTCCGCAAGGAGGCACTAGCATTTTACAGATGACAAAGTGGGTCTTAGGAAGAATAAGTAACTTGTCTGGGAAACCACACCTCTGAAAACTTAGAGGTGCTAGAGCTGGGATCCCAGGCAGGTCTTACTTCTACCCTGAGTACCTTCCGTTCTACCTGGTTATACTCCTCGTACCTGAAGATTGAGTCTTCTGGGGGAGCCCCAATCAGGGCAGTTGGAATTAGGATGTGGCATGCTAAGCTGGTGGCACAGCTGCTAAAATCCTGGGCAGGGCAGGTATCTTGAGGTCCTTTGGAGAGAAACTCTAGTTATTTTCTATCTCTTTCTCTATTTCTTTCTCTCTCTTTCTCTCTCTCCCTCTCTCTCTCTCTCTCTCTCTCTCTCTCTCTCTCTTTTTCTCACATAGTTTAATGCTCTAGTAAACAAGTACTTATTGTGCTCTCTAGTCTTCACAGAATTCTGTGGCAAGCAAGACATGTCATCCTTTGAGAGACTCTAGAACTAAGGATGTGTGATGCAGGTCAAGTTACCCATGGCATGACCCAGAGGGGCAGTGGGACGCAGCCCACCAGTGGGAGCTCAGAGCCTGTGGTGGCAGCTGCAAGCCACCAAAGACATGAGAGGGTAACAATGGCCATGGGGGCCATTGAGCAGTGGAGGCCAGGTGAGCAGTGGCTGGGGGGCTCCATTGGCTCATCTCCCCCATACTCCTGCTGCATGTCACTCAAGGCCCTGACTTAGAGGATTTGACCTTAGCACTGAGGAGTCTCTTACTACCCAGGATCCCTGAAATACATCTGTTGCCTTCCTGCCCAAGCCCCCTCACTTCCTCCCCTTTCCCGTTTAGCCACGACCCTCTCCTTAACTGTCATTATAACCACCTTTCTGATTCATGCCACTCTACTCTCTCTACCATTCCTTCAGAACTCAAGCAGTTTCCTTCTGTTAAATAAGATATATGGGAGGCCACTGATCCAGACTGAGCTCCTGCCTGAGGCCCCAACAGACCAAACCAAGATGGAGTCACTCATGCTAAGGTTCCACATCACCAAAAGTGAAACCTAAGCTGTTGACTTTCTGAGAAGTCAGGAGAGAGATGAAAGCCATATCCCATTATGCTAACAAGATTCCCTATAAGGAAAGTAACTTTGAAATGACCAATCTGCATCTTGTTCCTTGTGTCTGCTTTTTTCAGTCTTTTCTGCCTATAAAGCTCAGCTCACGGGACCTCCTTTCTGTTTTGTAGACTGGATGCTGCTCAGTTCATGAATTGCTAATAAAAGCCTATTTGATCTTGAAAACTGAATTTATTGAAATTTTGTTCTTTGATACTTCTCACAATTTATTAATTAGACCTGATTTTACGTATCCATCCATCAACAAACCAGATGCATGTATCATGCCTATTATGTGTCTGGCACCGCTGATCCTAAGGTTGGAGTGGGGTGGAAGAAGTGAGAAACATAAATGTAGGAACCCGCTGTGCTCTTAAGGGTCCGCAAGGAAGAGAGCTGTGGGCTGAGTTGCAAGGTTTCTGGCAGCTGGAGATCTGCAGAGACCCTAGCCACAGAGTACTGAGCGGGGCAAGCTGCGGTAAGAGCTTGCCAAAGGCTTTGGGTTTTTCACGGAAACTTCCGACCCCGTCTAACCCACCAACTACTTGCACGGGACAACAGTGCCCTCTGGTGGTAGATTCATGGAACTCTCCAGCAGCTGTTCTGTAAAGCCCAGAGGATTAAGCTCCGCTCAAGAGCTTCTATTTTTGGTTCCCAATATTTCCATAATGAAATGCTAACAGGAGCAGCCAAGTGGCTTCCCAAAGGACCTGAAAGCTGCTCTGCCAAACTCCCGTGCTTTCCAGCTCTCTGTTCCCCCGGGGTCAGATCTGCCCTTCGTTCTCTGGGGCAGCGCTCTGTTCCACACGGTTTGATGAAAGGATCCCAGGAGCAGCAACTATATGCTCGCTTTGTTGGGCGCGGAGTCTGGCTTCAGAGGGAAGGCTGTGTGCACATTCAGAGTGACGTGTTGGAAAGAACACTGGATCCAGGATCAGGAGGCCTGAATGCTTACTCTACGTCACCGGCTAAGTAGTGGTGAGATAATAATTACAATAATAGGTACAGTTATTCAGTATTTACTGTGAGTCAGGTATTGCACCAAGAGCTTTACATACATTGCTGACTTTGAGCCTCACAACAAGACTGTGAAGTTGATATTGCTATTATCTTCATTTTACAGAAATCAAGGCTCAGAGAGGTCAAGTAATTTTCCCAAGATCACACGGTGCGTGGCAGAGTTAGGAATTGAGTTCCTGTTTCTGGGGATCCACTATGCTACACTGAACTCTAGGCCTATGAGGATCAGAAACTAGTGTTAGGGTCCAGAGATTGGTGTTTTCAAATGTTCCCCAGGAGATTGTGACATGGAGCCACCCTTGGAATCTATGGGGTACCACCAGCTCTAACCCTCAAAGAGCCCATTGCCTTCCAAGGCGCAGGATATGAAGTTTTGACGAGGGGAGAAGTCTGGGTTCAGGCCCTGACCCCCATGGATGGTAGAGTGATCATCCTGCCCCCGTCCTCTCAGTCTGGAAATGGCTTGTAGAAGAGAACAGCTGCCTTCCACAACATTCTTCAGAGTTTATTATGCCACACACCCCACCCCCATTAACAGAGCCATCATCTGTCCATTTATCTCACTCTTCTAGGACCATTTTATATTTCTTAATGGATTCCCTTGACAAACACTTGACACTTACAACGTGTCAGCTCTGAGTCTGCAGTGGTGGAGGAAGCTGGCATGGCCCCGTCCTTGTGAGTCAGCCTAGAGGAGGGGACAGGCCACCAGCAAACCGTCAAAACACCACAACACGTGCTCTGAAGGACACGAAGTGCAGAGGTGGAAAACAATAGGGTGGCGGAGGGACCTAATTAGCCAGAGACCAGAAGAATGTGGCCAGCTTGTGCCTCCTGCTACAAACAAGCTCCGCTGTGTTCACTGCATGCCAGGCAGTCTACTGTAGAGCTTGCTTTTCTCTGAGCCTCTGCAGGAGTCTGCCCCAGGACAGTGGTGTGGTCACTGTTGACTCTCCTTCCTGAAGGCCCAGGTGTCCCTCCAGAGATGGAGAACTCTGAGCTTTCTTTTCACAGAAAGGACTCAAACCAGTGGCTGTTTGGGGACAGGGTGATGAGGGATGATGTTTAGGGCTGGCAATTTGGAATCAGAAAAGTCCCCAAAGTCAGGGCCTTGAGGTTTGCTGACTTTGCTGTGACACCCGAGGGGCAGGACCCCCAATCCAGTCTGCAGGGAGGGTGCTTACGGTCCGGGTCTGTGCGTAGACCTGTGTGTGTGCATGCACACGTGTGCGTGAGAGCAGGCTCCTGGCTGCACTGGTCTTTCTTCTGTTCTCTGTTCTGTGATGCTGGGGCTGGGACCCAGCAAGGCACTTGGCTTTGCCAGCTGCTCCCCATCAGACTTAGCCAGTAGAAGGTGCTAGAAGGACACTGCAAAGCTGGAGGGGGAGGCCTGCTCCTTCCTGTTTACTCCCTGTTCCTGTGAATGGCCCCTGTGGTATTTCACCCCAGCAGTAGCAGTTCCTTCCCATAGCAGCAGCTAAATTGCCTTTACAGTCTTTGCAGCACTTGTAGAACCGACTTCATCACCCCCAGCTCAGAGGCATCAACACCAGCCAGCAGGAGCCTCCCCCTCAGATGTCTCAGTCCCAGCCCTGCAAGAGACACTCCTCTGTCTCTAAGTTTTAGTCCTTCCAAATGCTCCCCTTTGTTGCCTTGCCTAGGGGTGGCAGTGCCTCCTCATGAGCCTTCTAGCATTCTCTGACATTCATTAGGAGATTCAAACCACTCCCTGGTCTATGGGGGCCTTTCATGCCCTGGGGAGCGCAGGGGAGAGCAAAAGCAGTTGTCTGACCCCCCAATGGTTCGTAACCGCTCCACCCTGAGAAAGAAGGGCTGGTTGTCCTTAGAGAGGCCAGTGATTCTGCTCTTGGCTCTTCCCGGGGCAGGCCCTCACATCCCAGGGAGATGTCATGTAGCACACACATATCCCACCTGCCTCCCTACTGATCTGCACCTAACCTCTGGCTTGGTCTGGCCTCAAGGTGCTCCCAGGAGGAGAGGCCATGGGCTTCTCTGTGGCTCGCCAAGAGCAAGCGGATCTGATGGGGAAGCTGGGCAGAGGAAGGAGAAGAACTCGAGTGAGACCGTGGCGCTGTTGGAAGAAGGGACCAAGAAGGCAGCTGCTGCTGATCCTGCTTCCTTTCCTGTTCACATCTTTCTCACTGATAAAATCTCTTTTCCTTGAAGTAACTTGACTACATCTTTGTTCTTGCAAGAACCCAAGAAAGAAAAGAAAAGGAACCCAACATCCACCGAGGACCTGCTACGTGGCAGGACAGGGCAGGAGCCTGAACATACTTGTGGCCCTTGAGGTCTAATTGAGCGGGTCTGGCTGATGGGAGCCCTGAGGAGCAGGGGTTGGGGGGGCAGGCAGTCTCCGAAGAGGATAATGAAGCACTAGGTGACAAAACTTCCACAAAGCAGGTGGCCCACCAGGCAGCTCCCTGCTCTTATCAATTTTCCTTTTGTCTAGCTCTTCTGGTTTTATATTGGGGGGGGAAATACAGTTTCTGTTTGTGTTTTCATTTTAATAATTTTAAAAACTTTATTGAGGTGTAATTGATACATGACAAATTGCACATTTAAAGCGTACGTCTTGATGAGTGTGGACATATACACACACCTGCAACACCACCTTAATCCAGGTTCTGAACGTATCCATCACCTCCAAAAGTTTCCTTGTGTTCTTTTGTGTTTTTTTTTCTTTTTTCTTTCTTTTAGAACACAACATGAGATCTATCTTCTTAATATATTTTAAAGGGCACAATACTGTATTGTTAACTACAGACACTGTGCTGTACAGCACATCTCTAGAACTTACTCCTCTTGCGTAACTGAAACTTTACACACACTGAGAAGCATTTCTCCATTTTCCCGTCCCCCCAGACCCCTGCAACCACTATTCTACCTACTCTCTGCTTCTGCAAGTTTGACTGCTCCAGATCACGCGGTATTTGTCTTTCTGTGCCTGGCTTATTTCACTGAGCATGATAATATCCTCTAGGTTCATCACGTTGTTACAATTGGCAGGATTTCCTTCTTTTTTAAGAGTAAATAATATTCTATTGTATGCATGTGCTACATTTTCTTTATCCATTCATCTGTTGAGGGACATTTGG
>CAUYRT010063914.1:0-25662 GCA_963574885.1 Lepilemur ruficaudatus | reverse complement strand
AGTAGCTGGGACTACAGGCATGCGCCACCATGCCCGGCTAATTTTTTCTATATATATCTTTAGTTGGCCAATTAATTTCTTTCTTTCTATTTATAGTAGAGACGGGATCTCACTCTTGCTCAGGCTGGTTTTGAACTCCTGACCTTGAGCGATCCACCTGCCTCAGCCTCCCAGAGTGCTAGGATTACAGGCGTGAGCCACCGCGCCCGGCTGGAAAAGGTGATATTTGCCCAACTCCTTCCAAGTTGAACTATGTTCTTTCACAGCCTTCCATCTCCTTTTTCAACTCTCTCTCTCTCTGAACTCCCAGAGAACACTTTCCCCTACCTAGCCAAGAACTTCAGGCCATCAACCTGCTTTAAAAATCTGATGGGCCAGATTCCCATCATGTGCACATAGCCAATGGCCATTTAATCTTCCAGGGGACTCTTGGAGTTTCATAAATATTTATAATGACAATCCCTTGCATTTATATTAGTTACTAAAACTAGCTGTCTAATCTACATAGTCACATAATTTTTTAATTCTTGGCACTCAGCACGTTGTTAGTCCTATTTTATAGTTTAGGAAACTGAGGCTCAGAGAAGCTAGTATATTTGCCCAAAGTCACAAAACTTTGAACTGACAGAACTGAAACTGGAGTACAAATGAAATTGGAAAATTTTAAAAGATTGGAGTGGGGAGACCGCACAGCAGGGAGGGCGGAGCCTGGTGAGGGGAGGTGGAACTAGACTATTTTTGTCAGGGGGTTACCACTTAAGCAAATCTGCCCAACTGCGGAAATAACCTCCACTAACTCCCCCAGAGTTTTTCACAGCCCCTTTATTGCCTCCACAACTTCAGCTATGCATTTCCTATGAATTCCAACACTTGTTTTTATTTTTCTTTTATATACTAATTTGTTTATACTATGGCTACCCTTGTGGTACTGTTCCAAAGAGGGTTTTAAAGAGGGTATACCCAGTATGTTTTCTATTTATCCTTGGGGCTGCTTCTGAATAGAGTGTTTGTAAATTGAGAACTGTCTGTATTGCATATGTGATGTCATTAAATATATATTTGGTCTGTCCAAAACTATCTGGCATTTGTCCTTTACCAACATTACTGAGTATTTTAGTTTCTCAATCATGCGAGCTTAAAAAGCACAGCCAAATCTAATGAATGTCAAACTTGTGCAGTGACTCAAGTTGATTACAGTACTTTTAAACATTGAAAAAAATAAGACAAAGGATCAATGGGGGTGAATATTCACTTTAAGGGAACACAAAAAGGATTCCTTTTGAACCTTCTGAAACATCAGTGCTCATGAATATGTTTAAATGTGCATTGATTTAAACATGTTAAGAAATTTTTATCCTATATGAAATAACAGACACTTAAAATATGAATGTGATATTCTTTGTATGTAAGGATGCCACTGCTAAGCAATCTGAAATATTTTTTAGTAACAGTCATACATTTAAGCTAATAAAACTTAAATACTCTTAATACTCTTTATACTCTTTTACCTATTTTTTGTAACCTATCAGCTCTGTCCAATAGTACTTTTTGCAATAATGGAAGTACCTATGCCAGCGCTGTCCATTTTAGTAGCCACTAGTTACATGTAGCTACTGAGCACTTAAAATGTATCTAATGCTATTGAAGAACTTAATTTTTAATTTTATATAATTTTAATTCATTACCTAGCCACAAGGCTAATGGTTACATATTAGACAGAGCAGCTATAAGGTCTCTGTCAGCAATAAGAAAAAATCCTATGATTCTATCATTCTAAAGACCCCAAATTGTGAGGCCAGGAGTAAGGTTATAAATAATTAAACCTCTGACCATTAATTGGATGCTGAAGTAAAGTCAGCTAACTGGAGGTTGTTTTTGTTCTTACTTAATAAACATCAAAAAACTATTGTGTGCAAAATAGACAGTGCGGTTCCATAGACTCAAATAAAATACTTACTGTATCCCTGACCTCTGGCAGTTTGTATCTAGTTGTAAAGAGATATATATACAAAGAATACAAGGAAATGTGAGAAAGGAGGGAATTGGGGGATAGGGAGGAGTTGTTCAGCATGGAGCAAGACTAAACAGAGACTAGTTTTTTATGGGTACATCGGTCTCACAGTTTCTGTTAAATCCCAGTTCAGTACATCCTAACAAGACAAGGCTGACCAATCAGGTAAACTCATCCCGTTAACAAGTATAGCTTAACTCCATAACTCCCATAACTCTAGGACAAACTATTGTACTGAGCCCTGTGTACTCACTGTGGAGCAAGACAGAATGCCTGCCCTGCAGGGAGCTTACTCTCCCAGGAAGTACAGCTATGTAGGCGTACAGGCCATGAAAATACAGTGTGGTCAGCACCACCACAGGAGTAGACCTTGGGTTTCACAAGAACACACAGAAGAGGCTTCAAATCCAGTCTTGGCTGGTCAGGGAAGGTTTCAAGTGCAGAAAAGAAGGTTCCAGAAAGAAAACAAAAACAAAAAAAGAACAGCAGTTTCTTGCTATTGATCTAATATTTATATTTCTTTTGGAAATTTCCTTTTCACTTGGCATTATGTCATCGACCCTTTCAAGGGTGTTCACTTCTTGAGTACATGTCAATCAATATATATTTATCAAACCTTGACCATTGAAGAGCCTCATTGTCATTTTCCTGGAGGATTCACCATGTGCTAGGGGCTAAAAAGGTATACGAAGACAAATATTTCTCCTGAGAAAAATAAGTTCAAGATTTCAATAATCTTCCATGTAAGAAAAATGTAAAACTACCTTGGAATGCATGATTTCTTCATGAAGAGTGCCTTTTTAAAATTGTGTGTGGGTTTCTACTCAAACTAAATTTAAACATCTCTCCAAATAAACTTCAGGATGGCTAAATAAATAAAAGCAAGGAAAAAATCCCACCAAGATGTAAACTTACTATTTCAATACAATTAAATTTATTAATAGGGAATTCCTATAGCATAGTGACCATAGCCTGGGATTTACTTAACAGCCTGGGTTCAAATTCCAGCTCCTCTACTTACAAGCTGAATGGCCTTGGGCAAGTTATCTAGCTTCTCCATGCCTCAACGTCCTCATCCAAAAGGTGGATCACAAGATAAGAATAGGTACTTTTTTTTTTTTTTTTTTTTAGAGTCAGGGTCTCACTCTGTCACCCAGAATGGAGTACAGTGGCACAACCACAGCTCACTGCAACCTCCAACTCCCAAACTCAAGCAATCCTCCTGGCTTAGCTTTCCGAGCTAAGCAGGCAAATAGCTAAGACTACAGGCCCGCGCCACCACGTGCCTAACTTTTTTTCTTTTCTATTTTTTTTTTCTTTTTTTCTTTTTTTTTTTTTTTTTGAGACAGAGACTCACTCTGTTACCTGGGCTAGAGTGCCTTGGCATCAGCCTAGCGCACAGCAGCCGCAAACTCCTGGGCTCAAGCAATCCTCCTGCCTCAGCCTCCCAAATAGCTGGGACTACAGGCATGCGCCACCATGCCCGGTTAATTTTTTCTATATATTTTTAGTTGGCCAGTTAATTTCTTTCTATTTTAGTAGAGACGAGATCTCGCTCTTGCTCAGGCTGGTTTCGAATTCCTGACCTTGAACGATCTGCCCACCTCGGCCTCCCAGAGTGCTAGGATTACAGGCGTGAGCCACCGAGCCCGGCCTTTTTGTTTTTTTTAGAGACTGGTCTCACTCTGTTGTCCAAGCCATTCTCCAACTCCTGGCCTCAAGAGATCCTCCCGCTGTGCCTTAGCCTCCCAAAGTGCTGGGATTACAGACATGAGCCACCAAGCTTGGCTTACGTACGTATTTATAAAGACCTTAAAATAGTGCTTACCCTAAGCACTATATGAGGATTAGCTATTCTTAGTAATTACAATAATTCTAATTACAGAAACCGATAAGAAAACAATACACACGGTTCTCATAGTTCTGAAGGAGAAGTTAAAACAAATGTGGAAAATAAGGGGCCTCCAGCAACTGCAGCGCTCTCTCCCCTCTGTCCTTTGCCTCAAGGTGCAAGGGGTGGGGGAGTAAGGCCCCAGGAGAGGCTGTGAGCAAACCTGAACAGAGCAAGCCCACAGACGCTGTCTTCCCACGAAAGGCAGTTGGTACACACAGATCGTAACTTTCTGATTCAGGCTAGTATTTTTTTCATTTGTTTACAAAACTTTGATAGGATGACTTGAGAGGGAAAGTTCACAATTACTAGAAAGAACCTAAAAGGACAGGAGAGATGAAACGGTTGCAGTATTTTTGTAATAAATGTTTCCTTGTAAGAGTAGAGTCATGGGCGGGGTGTCTGTGTAATGTCTACTCAACACCGCGGAAGGATAAGAGGAAATCTTTGGTATGCCGATTTCCAACAGTCTCAGTGGGGAACCATCTGGAACCAGCTGCACACCAAATCCCTCGTTCACTGAAGCCTCATGAATTTCCTCGTAGATCTGGTGCTTTAATCGGACAACTACTAGTGCCTTCGGGACTTCCAGGACACAGAGACCACAGCTACGGTTCTCCACGTCAGGAGCCACGTACGCAAGCACGGACAGATGCCAACAGGGCGTGATCGCTTCCCAGACTGCAGTCTCCCAAGCAGGGCATCCCTACGCCGGCCAGCGCGAGGCCTGCAGGCCCCCGTGCGGCTTTCCTCAAAGCACCCCGGGATCAGCCCTGACGTCTTAGGGCTCTCTAGGTTTTCCACGACGCAGGCGAGCACGGCTGGCGCGCACCTGGCAGCCTCCCAGCTTGCCCAGGCGAGACGGGAGGGGGGCCTTGTGGGCCCAGCTACCTGCCCGTGCCGCGTCTCCCCCGCGCCTCCTCCTCCTCCTCGCTGCGTGCCCTCTCCCCTCCCCCATATCCTCCTTCTAGTCCCCTCCTTTTCCTCCTCCCTCCTCATCCTCCCCTACTTCTTCCCTCCTCCCCGTCTCTCTCCACCCTCCTCTCTCCCCTCCTCCTCAGGGTGCCCGCGCGCTGCTCGGGAGGCGGCGCCTGGTGAATCACCATCTCTTGGGTCCCGGGCGCGCAAGGGGCGGGCGGCACCCGGGCGGCCCTGGCGCTCACAGCCTTAGTGGAAAATTTCCGGAGACCTACTGAGGCTGCGCGGTGGAGGCCCCGCCCACCGCCTCCCCTCCTCCCTCCCCCTCATCCTCCCCCGCCCCTCCCCCCGCCTTCCGGCCGGGCGGCCAGACACTGCGGAGGTTCCTTTCTCCCGCGGGAGCCGCGCTGCGCGCACCCCGCCCGCTGCAGTCCCCAAGGCTGGCGCCGCGCGCCCTGGGGCCGCCAGCCCTCGCTTCCTTCGCGCCCCTCCTCGCAGCGCGGAGCCACGGCGCGGCCTTGCCCCCGACCTCGCGTGTGGCCGGCTGGCATCCTGAGAGGCGAGGAGCGGCGTCCTGGCGCCTCCGCCTTCGCCTCTGGGGCGCCGTGCCCCCCGCCAGCCCCGCCACCTCAGATCCGCGTTGTGCGGGTCCCCCCACACCTCCTGAGTGGATGTCGGACAAAGGGAGAAGACGGCACAGATGGGCGTCTTGTCTTCTCACTTAAGAGTTACTGCGTCGTCGTTTAAACAAAGCACCTACACGGCCCAATTGTATGTCAGCCCACCTCCGCTTAACCACCAGGAAAATACACAAACTATTTTCCCTATCCCATAACATTCCCCACTTAGTTTTCCTAACCACAGACAAAATTTATTCCTGAGACAGCAACTCTGAGGAGTTTGTTGACCTCATCTATGCAAGGGTGACAAATGGCTACACAATGAAATTATTTCACTCAAAAGGGGTGTGTTGTGTGCGTGGTCCACTTCAAAAAAACAAACACATTTAACTGTTTCAGCAACTGGTTGGTTACGGTGGAAATCGCTGAATGGGGAGGGAGGTTGAAAAGTGGCATTCGTGCCAGGTGTCCCAAGGTGAGGCTGCTTGGCACCTGATGCAGGCGTCTTAATCAGACACAAAGTGCCAAAGATTTCAGCCAAAACAGTGAGAGCTTTACTTAAGATCTCAGAACCAAGCCCATATATGAAATGTTTTACATCTAAGAACCAGAATTAGAATTGCAAGTATGTTAATTTTAATAAATCCTTATTTTAATATTTTAGCCCTAGGCAAAGAAAGATTTGAAAACTGACTGAAGGCCAGGAATGTAGGTCCATTGTGGCCTATGAGTGGGGCAGAACACTTTCCTTCGGTCGCTGTCATTTCTCTTTAGACTAGAAGATGGATTTTTTAAATCATCCTATTGGAAAACTATAAGAGTCTGAAATTTTTAATTATTCAAAACAATGGAGCATAGTATACTATTCAATAAAACATATAAATCTTTTCTTTACTAAGAATACACACACCTTGTTTTCTCACTTGATTCTTGCTATAACCTTGGCACATTCCGAATAACCTGTAAGCATGTATATGAGAACTCACATCTGTGATTTTGCTTTCACAATTCACTTTCCAAGCCACTTATTGCTAATTAGCAGGCGTCAGTTTACCTAGTGAAAGAACCATAGTCAATAAATCCTTCATCTCTCTGCTGCTATTTTCTTCATTCATTAGTATATACTGCACCTAGCAAAAAGGACCATTCCAGGGTCACACAAAAAGGCCAACAGGTCAGCATCACAAAAATATTATTGGTCAGCCATTCCTTCCCTTCTTTTATTTGGGGAGGAGATGAGAGAAACAGAGTACTGATAATAGTTCCCTGGAAAGTTCCTTACTCTTGACAGAATTGAATATGTTTATATTAAAATATCTATAAAACTAAATATTTCTATACAATTCTATATACAATTTTAAGGTTGAGTTTCTGTAGGAACCATAATTTTCTTTTTCTTTCTGAAAAATGAGGCTTATGTTTACAAAACACTGTTGCTTACAAATACATGGATTCACAATATAATGTATTTTTTAGGCATTACTATTAATATGCTACCCAATCATGGCCAGTAGGAGCTAAGACATCAACAACAGCACTTCCAAGAAATGTTAGTTCTCATGATGAAATTGACTCACAGAAGTAATATTCCTCACTTTTTCAATGGATGTGGTCCTGTCTGCCTATGACCCCCTAAAACCCCTGCAGCCAACATGTGACCATTGAAGGTCACATGTTGCTAGTCAAGGAGACGAGCATCTCCTTGAAGATGTCAGAGTGAAAAGATGATAAGCTCTTAGTTTTGGAGGTGATTATCAAGGCCAACAATTAACCCCAGAACTGCCTTGTCTATAAAGTTCCTATTATGAGAGATAGTAAGGGTGATTATTTAAGCTACTTTTAATTGTATATTGTGTTTATTACAATAGAAAGTTTCCTGGTGCTGACAACCTTTCCGTGGTAGCCAGCCTCCATTATGGCCCTCAATGATTTGCACCTTTGTGTACACTTCTATGCTGAATCAGGGCTTGCCTTTGTGACTAATAGAATATGGCATAAGTGATAAAGTGTGATTTCCAAGTCTAGTTTACAAAGGCATTGCAGCTTCTGCCTTGGTCTTTTGGATCACTTGCTCTGGTACAAACCTGCTGCCACGTCATGAGTATGCTCAGTCAGGCTTGTGGAGATGCCTTCCTGGAGAGGAACCTGGCCAGCACCAACTTGCCAACATGTGAATGAGTCACCTTCGAGGCAGATGTTCCAGCCCCAGTCAAGCCATCAGATGACTACAGTCCCCTGACAGATGACAGCAACCTTATGAAAGTCTCCAAGCCAAAACACCCAACTGAGCTGCTCTTAAATTCCTGATTCCTAGGAAATTTGAGAGATAAATTATTGTTGTTTCAGACACTAAGTTTTGGAATAATTTGTTACACAGCAATTGGTATCTAACAGAGTACCCTTCAACACCAGAAAAACATGCCAAACTCAGCAACAGTGCTTACTGTTGCTTTAGGCTTGGGAGCTATCTTACAAAGATTAAAAACAACCTTTCATTTATTGAGCACCTTCTAAATATGATCCCAAGAATAAAATATACAAAATGATACAAAGAAAACAAAAGAGTTAAGAGAAGAATTTGCTAAGGGATTTGGGGAGATTAATATTAAGAAAATATGGAATACAACAACATGGATGAACCTGGAGGTCATTATGCTAAGTGAAATAAGTCAGGCACAGAAAGATACATACCATATGATCTCATTTATACCTAGAATCTAAAACAGTCAAACTCATAGAGTAGAGAGTAGAATGGTGGATACCAGGGATTGTAGGAGAGAGGCGAGGGGGTTGGGGAGGTGTCGGTCAAAGGATACAAAATTTCAGTTAGGAGGAATAAGTTCAAGAGATCTATTGTACAACATGGTGACTATAGTTAATAACAATGTATTTTATTTTGAAAATTGCTAAAAGAGTAGATTTTAAGTGTCCTCACCACAAAAAAATGAATATGTGAGGTAATGCATATGGTAATTAGCTCTATTTAACCATTCCACAATGAATACATATTTCAAAACATCATGCTGTATATGATAAATATATGTAATTTTTATTGTTACAGTTAGTTTAAAAAATGCAATTCAGTTTAATTCAAAAGAAAATATAGAAGTCATTAGAATAAGGAAAAGGGTGTGGTTTGAAGGGAGATGGAGAGGAGGAAAAGTAATTTCACTCTCTCTCCATAATGCCAGTGTTCTTACTTGAGTTTTGAATAACACTGTCCTGGAACAAGGGAGTCAGGCTGTATACATAGCAAAGGATCATTTAATTAGGTGAAACAAAGCCATTAGAAAGCAAGTCTTGGAACTCATCATCATGCTTGTGGCTTACAGAAGACTGGGTCTGAGGAAAAAAACTGCCCTTTTCCACCATCAAGCCATTACAACAAACATTTATTCAGAGTTTATTCTGTGCTAGGCACTAAGTGATAAAGTTAAATGTATTAATTCAATAAACACTTATTGAACTCTTTCTATGTCTCAGACACTGTTGTAGGCACTGAAGATTCATTTAATGATGAGCCAAACAAAAAGTCTTTTCCTCAGGGAATTAACATTGCACACAGGGATTTAGGAGGGAGGATGAAGAAAGGGTGAGCTCATAAGAAAATAAACAAAAAATTAAACAATGTTTTCATATTATGAAAAAAATGCAATAAAAAGTAAAAGAAGACAATGGGGGAATGGAATTTGAGTGTAAGGGGCTACTTTTACTGAAACAGTAAAAGATTTTTTTTTTGAGGCAGTGATGTTTAAGGGGAGACCTAAATGATGAGATGGCAGCCACGCAAAGATCCAGTAGTCCCTCGTCCACTGGGGATACTGTCTAAGACCCCCAGTGGATGCCTGAAACTCCAGATATTACCAAACCCTATATATACTATGTTTCTTCAAGCTAATAACCAAGAATGCTAAATGACTAATGAGTGGAGAATGGATTGTGAGCACTAAGGATGGAAGCCCAGACATGAGTCAGGCTGTGATCCAGGACATAGGTGACAGGCACGCTAGGGCCAGAACAGTGCAGACAGTGAGAAGTGGCAGAATTCTAAACATGTGGAGGCAGACCCATAGAGACTTGCTGATGGATTGGATATTTGAAGAAAAGGAGGACTCAAGATAGCTCCTTGGTTTGGGGCCTGATCTCCCCTATAAATGCTGGTGTTATTCTAAATTGGAAAGATTAGAAGAGGAACAATTGTGATAGGGAAATTAAGAGTTCTACTTTAGCCAGTAAAGGATAGATGCCCCTTAGACATATTAGACAATAGGTTTCTCCTGGTTCTAGAGAAACTGAAAGCTATTTACTTTTGCATTTATTCATTCAGCACAAATGTATTGTCAGGCACTGTTCTAGGTGCTGGAGCTAGCAGTGACCAAAACAGATTCAATCCCTGCCCTTGTGGGCTTACTCTAACAAAGGAGATAAAACAATAAATAAGTAAATAAATAAATATATTTAACATAATTTCAGGTGGTGATCAGTACTATAAAGAGAATAAACATATTTAACTCATCCATATACTCAAAAAGTACCTTCTTTTTCCAAAGAAGATAAAAAGTCTAGGCTTGGTGTCCAGTGATTAGCCAGAAACTAATCACTAAAACACACTAACATAAAGTCTAGTATATAGACGACACAAAAAGAAGTGTCACAAAAAGATTTTTATAAAGCACTAAGTTGAAAGTAGAGTGAGATCACTTTCAAATGGGATCATCAAACAAAGAAGAGGTAATGCAAGTTGTGATATCTAAGCTGGGCCTCAAAGGAGAGACAGAATTTAGCTATATAGTAACGACAGAGAAAAGTAGGTATGAAGAACATTCTAAGTAGTAGGAACGGTTTAAATGGAAAACGGCTTACACTGAGATCACTGAAACATGCATTTTGGCAAAAGCATTGGATATATGAAGAGAAATGTATTAGTTATCTATTGCTAAGTAATAAACTGTGTCAAAACTTAGTGGCTTAAAATGATAAACACTTATTATCACTTATCTCTGGGGGTCAGGAATCCGGGCTGGGCTTACCTGGTCCTCTGGCAAAGGTATTAGCTGGGATTACAGTCATTTCAAGGTTCAACCAGGCAGGATCTGCTTCCAAGCTTACTCATGTGACTGTTGGCAGGCCTCAGGTCCCGCCTGGTTGTTGCCAGAGATATCAGTTCCTTGCCATGTGGGCCTCTCCATAGGACAGTTCGTAACATGGCAGCTGGTTTTCCCCAAAGCAAATGAGGGAGAGTGTGAGCAACAGAGAAGTTGGAAGCCACAGTCTTTTTGTAACCTAATCTCAGAAGGAATGTGCCATCACTTTTGCCAAATAGAATTGCATCACTAGGCCTAGCCTGTATTCAAGGAGAGGAGATTACAAATAAGCATGAATACTAGGAGGTGGGATTTATTGGGGGTCATCTCAGAGGCTGCTTTCCACAAGCAATAATGGGAGATAAGAGTGGAAATACAGGCTGTGCCAGACCAAAGAAAGCCATGGAAGCCTACCTGAGAATTAAACCACTCCATTGGGAATGGAGGGTAGGGAGAAGCAAATTTAATGTTTAATGTTTAAGCCCACTTTTGGCAAATTGAAGTGTGAGAGAAATAAACTTATGAGGGTCACCCTAAAGACCAGCTGTTTAACACGTTGAGAGGGTTAACTAGTTATAGCCTGCAGGAAACAAAAACATTCATTTTATCAGGAAATAATGGTCAAATAATTGTACAGAAGATAGTTATCTACCCTCACTAAAAATTTCTAACAACCTAAGTTGACAATGCATTCTTAAAAATCCAGACTTGACAACTGATATTTGTGACTGTTTTTCTGTGTTGGGATAGGTTATAAGGTTTGCTTTTAGTAGCTTTTAAATTCTTTGACTTCTCCCAACCCACAGCAAGAAATACATTTTACATCACAACTCAGATTACACACATATTTATAGATAATCAAAAAATAAAAGATTTACAGAATAAAACTTAGTATTACTATATGTGGCATACTGAGTTTGTGTGTGTGTGTGTGTGTGTGTGTGTGTGTGTGTGCGCGCGCGCTATTCTGTTCTATTGCATTAAAGAAAATAAAAAGCTGGTAGTATTTCACTGAATTCATCACTATCCACCACTTGGTCCCATTTTGCAGTTTGAAAAATGTTGCTCTTCTAGAACATTAGATTAGCAATGAAACAGTCATAGCACTCTGACCAACCTACATTTGGTGAAATAGTTTCCCAGAAATTGGGTGAGGACACCATATCCCACAAATTCCAGCCCAAAGCAAAATTAACAATAGCCCAAAGCACATGAGGTCTCAGTTGGAAGCCACTTGAGTTAGCAGATGTGCTACAGATTGGCCCTTGAAAAGAAGAATAAAAAAGTCAATAGAAAAATGGAATTTTTAACTCCTCTCCTCCTTTTCTGTCATTTACTGTTCAAGTTCTGATCAGAGATCAGATCAAGATTACATCCTCCCAACAGACACACACACACATCCCTACACATACACACCCTCAATTTTACAGGTATTGTGCTTCTCCTAAATATGTGTTGCAATACAAACCGCCAAAAAGTCCAGAGGACAAAAGATCCAGTTGTCACTGCAACCGGACAGCCATAACTACCAACCCTGAGGGCTTCCTTAGCACCTCTTACGGGGCAGAAGAATGGCTGGAGATACGCCTGGAATGAAAAAGTGGTTTAAGACCTTTTGATTTTTATCAGTTGAAACCCAATATAAAGAAATTTCCTGGAACTCTTCTCTAACCCACCACTAGGAAGATTGTTCCGACAAGAAGAGTTGATTGGTGTTACTTTGCTTACTTACTCTTCTGTGAAAAGAAGATAACCCAAGTTTTTTCAGCCCTAATTGTGAGTCAACTTCCAAACCTGCCCTCGGGGAGTTCACAGTCTCCTTGGGTAGACAATACTACGAAAGACTTGAACAATTTCGAGTGCAAGACGGCACAGGTTTTTGAAGATCCTGCGCCATATGGTTTAGAAAATAGTACCTGCAAAAAGAAGTCTGAGAAGGGAGGGATTAAGGCGTACGGAGAGAGGCTTTCCGGAGGCTCAATGACTAAGCCTTGAGTGATGGTGGCATTTGAGCAGGGTGAGGGGAGATTGGGCACGAAAGCAAGAAAGACTATTGTTTAAGTGAGACCGGTCTGACCAGAGTAGAAGGTTTGGGGTGGGGAACACAGGAGTGTAAAGGGGAAATCGGGCCCTCCCTTGTCAATCACGAACAATGGTGCAGGCGAGGGCAGCTGAAGCCTCACGTGCCACGGAAATAAGCAGTTGTACAGATTTCCTCGGGAAAACATTGAAAGCAAAAAATTGTGATCACACCCAACCCTTTCCTCTATGCCCTGCCCAATCTCTCCCACGTCCCCAAAAGGAAGAGAGCAGGAGGTCAAACTCGTTTGTTTATTCATTCATTCCACTAACATTTTTTTCTCCTAAGGGGTCTTTGTTTCCAGCAAGGGAAGAACTCTTGCCTTTCCCGCAGCACCAAGTATTCCACAGCAAAGGGGCGCCCTAGTTGCATGGCTCAGCAAGACCACACCACCGCTGAAGGAAAGGACCAGGCTCGGTAAAGCACCTCAGGCCAGCATTCCAAGAAAGGCAGCGCCTGTGCTGAGGGTTGGTGGTGGAATAAGTGAAACAATGTGTCAGCGAAGGGAGAACTGGGGACTGCTAAACGGCCTCAAAAGCGCCGGGCCCCCACACCGTGGCCTCCTTTCGAGGGGTCTGGCTTGCTGGATAACGTGGCTTTTTCCCTAGCAGGGTTTTCCATCTCCATACAAAAAGGATATCCCGAAACGGAGCTGCCAACCGACCTCATCAGGCTAGTTTTGAAGAGTGAAAGCTGGTCGAGGTTGAGAAGAAAGAACGAGAACAGAAATCGACCATCAGGACAACGTCGCTGCCTTGGCCCACGTTGGCGAGCGAAAACCCAACGTAAATCACAAAAACAACAATCAGGAAAGGGTTTGGTGGGCGGCATGTATCCCCAGAAAGCCTTGATGTGTCCCCCAAAAGCAAGGACTGCTGGTGACCCGTACGGAAGAAAATTCGAAGGTGATGGCTCCTTAAAGACAATCGCATGTGTTGGGCACCAATTGGGGCTGAAATTAATAGGCACAGGGAAGTATCCGGGGGGTCGTTCAAGACTGTCCGGGAAGCTGGAGCGAGGGGGGTTTGGCTCAGCTGGAAGGTGGGGGGCGCCCGCTGGCGGGGCTGGGCCGCCAAGTCGGCCGCGGGCGGAGGGCGGCTGGGCGCCGGGCCTTTGCGGGGGAGGGGGGAGGAAGGAGGGAAGGAAGGGGAGGCGGGGCCTCGCGCGGGGCGGGCTGGGGGCGGAGCCCAGGTGGTGTTGATACACAAAGGGAAGGCACCCTGGCGGCCGGCCCCGCCCACTGACGCGCCCGCCCGGGTGCCGCTATAACCCGTCGCTCGCTAGGCTGCTCCAGAGCCGCGCGACGCTGCCGCACCGGAGCATCTCTCCCGCACCGCCACCAGCAGCCCGACCACGCGTTCCCGCACACTTGCACCGTTCCCGTGACACGGCGGACGCTGGAGGATTGGGGTGGCAATTTGCCATTTCCTTTCTCAATTAAAATTATATTTCTTACCTATCGTTGGACTTGGGGTTTTTTTGGTTTGCTTTTTACTATTTTTATTTGGCTGATAAAGACCCAGTGAAGACGTGTGCGTGAGGTTTCCCGGTTACAGGAGCGGAGACCACCGAGGTAACGCGTGCGGGGGACGTCTGTGCAAAGGGCGCGGAGCGCGGGTGGCAGTGGGGGAGGGGCGCTCGGGAGGGGCCGCAGCGGGAAGGCAGCTGCGGGGGCCGTTTCCTTTCGGGGCGGGCGTTTTGTTGGCCCGACCAGCCTTCGACCCTGGCTAGCCGCAAGGGGGTCGCCGCCCGCGGAGCAGGGGAGCAAGCGGGGGGACGCGGGGCAAGGGCCGCGTGCCCGCCCGGTGCGGAGCCGCATCTTCCTGTTAGGGGGAGGGGAGCCAGCCCGGTCCGCGGCTCTGCTGCGGCAAGTCTTGTGACCGATTTGCATTAATAAAAAAAATTAAGTTCTGGGGACTAGGACTCTGGAGGAGGCAGAAGTGGTCTTGGGCTCATGTTCTAGCAGAAACCAAGATTAGGGAAGAAGGGTCGGGAACATTTGACAACCGAGGATCGATATTGCATCAGTTTCCTTTCCGGGCATAGGAGGGGCGGGCCAGGCCAGACCAGGCACTCGCGGGCCAAATGGCGTGGACGGGTGTGCTCCAGGGCACGGGCATGCGTGTGTAAACAAACCCTCGCCGCCGGGCGGGCTTTCGCCCCTTTTCGAGAGAAGAGGGGTAATGTCAGCACTTTCCGCGTCCTTCGGGGACTGCTATCTGCCGCAGAGGCATTCCCCTCTCTGGGGGCTTGGGGGGGGGCAGTGCGAGGTTAGGCGGCACCGCTGTTCCAAGCGCTAGAAACTGGGGCCGTGCGCCCTGCATGCCAGTGCACAGCCAGAGCGGCTGCGGGAAAGCAAAACAGAGCCCCCTCGCCCCCTCCGCCCAGGCTCGGGACAATGGAGAGGGTGCGATACTAAAACCCGCTGGAGAAGGGGCCGCGGTGGGATCATCTTTGTTCTCGGCGGCTCCGCCGTCTGTACTTTTCCGCCCCTCGGCGCGCCCCCGCCCCTCGCGCGCGGCTGGTACTTTTCCACTCGCCTGGCCGGGGATGAATCAGCCGCGCTGCGCCGCCCGGCGGCGTCACGTGACCGCGGCGGGCGGGCGCTGCGGTCCTGACGCGCCGCCTCTACCTTCGCAGGCGGCCGCGCGGGTCGGTGCACCGCCAAGGACAAAAGGAGCCCGGCGCTGAGCGCTGCACCCGATTCCTCCCAGTGCTCAGCATGAAGAAATCCGAAATGGGAAGGTTCAACATTTCTCCGGATGAGGACAGCAGCAGCTACAGTTCCAACAGCGACTTCAACTACTCCTATCCCACCAAGCAAGCTGCTCTGAAAAGGTGGGAGAAGTTGTGTGCACTTTTTAAAAAAAACAGCTTGTGCGTTGCGGCGTGGGGGGGGGCGGTTGCCTAGGACTGTGCTTTTGTTGCTTTAATTTACTGTAGCATTTGGAGAAAGTGTGTAATCTCTTTGAAAGAGTATCCGGTTGTCTTGTAATGACAGTATCGTGTGAAAATCGACTCCTAGTTACTGTTTATACATTTAAGTAAAGGTGTAACAGAATTACTGTGGGGGGGTGTGCTATTTTAATGTGAAAGCAACGTGGTGTGTAATTACATATATTTCAATCCAATTTATAATTACATATGGATATATGTTTTGCAGCCATTATGCAGATGTAGATCCTGAAAACCAGAACTTCTTACTTGAATCGAATTTGGGGAAGAAGAAGTATGAAACAGACTTTGTAAGTTGAAAATAATAATTTGTGTATCTGTGGCTTTATGGAGTAAAAGAATAGTTTTACTTGTAGATTTCAAATCTGACTTGCCCAAAGCTGGTTTTCTCCATTTAATTATTGTTATATGTTTGGTTATCGTTTTCCCTCTATGTAGCATCCAGGTACTACTTCCTTTGGAATGTCAGTATTTAATCTGAGCAATGCGATTGTGGGCAGTGGAATCCTTGGGCTTTCTTATGCCATGGCTAATACTGGAATTGCTCTTTTTATGTAAGTATGTGTAAGTAGTGAGTCTGCCGTGCAGGGCAGTTAATATGATAAAACATATTATGGCTCCAGGAACTGAATTTACAATTGAAGTAGTTGACTTAAAAATCATTTGCTTAAAAATAAAAGTACAAGAAACCATAAAATCTCTTTATTCTATTACATGCTGCACAATATCAAGAAAGCCAATTAGATAGAAAAAAATAGGATAACACTTAAAACTGACAAAATAAGCCAGAAATCTTTTAAGTCAATGAGAACAGTGAAAACAAAGTTGTAACAGATAGTGGATATTTAAAAGGAACTATTGATTAATCCAGGATACCTATAAATTTTATTCTGGCAAAATCAGAAGCTAAAAATGTCAGTAAGCATAGTGCCTCCAAATCAGTTTGGTAAATTGACAAAGTCTCGCCAAGGACCTGTGGCCCCTTACATACATAAGGAAAATAAAATTCTTACAAAAATAATAAGGTGTGGTGGTATTTACCTAGCCTGGAACATGCTTAAGACAAGTGAATCATAATTTTCTAGATACTGAAAAGCAATCCATATGAGCTTTTTTTTTATGTTTGGTTTTTTCACATCTGTGTGATTGCCATATGCTGTGGCAAAAAAAAAAAGGAATATTTTAATAAATACCTAAAACCCACTAATTGCACAGTTAGAATTAGTTACTCCTGTGCTTTCCAGCCTAAATATCTGAATAGGATTTTGGAAGTATAGAAGAAGCCTTTAGAGCGGTGGTTCTTAACATTATGGGGTCAATGACCCTTGGAAAATATGATGGAAAAATATGTCTTACAACCTTATTTTCAGGAAAAATGCACAAAACAAAAATACGTGCAGGTTTGAGCATGTATTTTTCAATGATGTTTGTGTCATAACCATTCAGTTTAAGCACCTGTGGACTCCTAGCTAGGGCAATACCTATATGTAGGATCATGTAACTTAATACCTTCATTGCGCAGATGAAGAAGCCACACGTACATAGCATGGAATTGTCCCTTTGTGACAGATGCGTTTTAGTTAGCTGACTGGTGCCTTCTACTCAAGTTATTTTTCTCCAGCACGATAGAATGTTCATGAAAAGAAAAGCAGACCTTTGCAAAGCTCTGCTTTGTGAAATTCCACACTGAGGCTAAGCCTGGCTTTGAGTAGTAGAAACTAGGATTCAGTCTGGCTTGTTTCATTAGAATGAGGCTTTTTGAGACCTCTTACTAAGGGGGAGACCAAGGGATTTACATTGAATCCTAGAATTTCAAAGTTTTTAGTGGGAAACTTGAATGGCATCGCTGTTGAATGTTTGAAACCCTTCCTAGCTCTTGGTATAAAAACTGGAGGCAGTTTTAATTAAAACACAACCAATACGGTTATAGTACAGAATTCAGATGAGAGAAAATGGTACCTCTTGTTTCATAAGTGAAAGCAAAATCCTGATGTTACCCTTGTACTCTTGGAGTTATTTATACTTTAATAGGTGCTTATGTTTTTGATTAACTGTTTTAATAAATGGCTGGACAATATCAATATTGCTAAAGTGAGTTTTTATTTATCAATATTCTCATTATATTTAGAGGTACAGAGGTAAATGGGCCACAAGCCACATGGCTGCCACAGTCCACTCCATAGCTAACCTTTTTAAGTAGATTCAATCTTGAGATTAAAAGTGACCTCAAAGGTTATAAAGTCCATTTGTCGCTTGCTGTCATTTCAGTGTAAGACATGGGAGTACTTAATTTGGTTTAATTGCTTTTAATTAAACCAACAACTTTTTTTCCAATTAGAGGGGAAGCTGATACATCCCCTCAATCTAGACCCCATAAAACTTCTGGCATTAGAATGATAGCTTAATGTCACTTACTCTATTTAACTCATAAACATCAGTTTCTTTGCCAGCACCTTTCTTGGTGCTAATTTGCCTATACGGAATCAAAGTACATGTGACTGTCTCCTTTGTGGGGTTTTCTGGGAGTTTCCCTGGTTCTTTGTTCCAGGGAATAAAAGTACTATCTCTCTTGGCTGTCTTGGGTAAAAGGAAAGTGAAGCTGGAAGAAAGAGAGAGAGGGTATGGCAGAGAGAACCTCTACCCTGAAAGAAAACTAGGTGACATTAGGTTCCCTTTCTGTTCTAATTTTGTTTTTTCCTGCTCAATCCAAGAGAAGGGGTTAAAGGAGGAGACAGACAGTTGTGCTAATAGCCTACTTGTTCTAACACAGGCATTGTTTAACTTGTGACAATGCTGGGCCTATATTCCTCACCACGGGGTGTGATGTAGTATATCATCACAGTGGCTAGTTCTCTGATTTGTGCCTACTTACTAGTAAAGCTTGTAGTGCCTGACACTTAAAATGTTAGTATCGTTTCCCACTTTCCATTTCTCTCCTTATCTGTACAGTCCATGCAGTCTCACGACCTTTCCTGAGCCTATCTTAGTCGAATTTCACAAGAACCTTGTGGGCTGGGTTAGTGGTGGGTATTACCGTCATTTTACAGATAATGGAAACTATTAAAACGCAGAGAAGTGGCAAACATACAACTAATTCTGTTGCCACCGTCAAAATACAAGTCTCATAACTCCACCACTAGGTAGCTGGGCTTCCTAGCATCTCATGCTATGCTCAGTGGGTACGTCCTTGCTCCTAACCAATGCTACAGAATTAATTACCTGAGACGATGCAAGTTTTTAGTGCTAGGTGAGAAACAATGATGACACTCCAGCTAGGAGAGAAAATGACAGTTCTTGGGGGCATTTTGGCATAAATAGGACAAGTTCATATATAATGTTACTTAAACAACCAAAAAGCATTGTCTTTGGGTAGAGCTGTGCTGGTTTATAACCCTGTGCATTTTTCCTTCTCTCATCAGAATTCTCTTGACATTTGTGTCAATATTTTCCCTGTACTCTGTTCATCTCCTTTTGAAGACTGCCAATGAAGGAGGTATGTTAACGTTCTTGATTTTTTTTTTTTTTTTGAGACAGTCTCACTGTGTTGCCCGGGCTAGAGTGCCGTGGCGTCAGCCTAGCTCACAGCAACCTCACACTTCTTGGGCTCAAGCGATCCTTCTGCCTCAGCCTCCCAAGTAGCTGGGACTACAGGCATGCGCCACCATGCCTGGCTAATTTTTTTTATATATATATATATTTTTTTTTAGTTGGCTGATTAATTTGTTTCTATTTTTAGTAGAGACAGGGTCTTGCTCTTGCTCAGGCTGGTTTTGAACTCCTGAACTTCAGCAATCCGCCCACCTTGGCCTCCCAGAGTGCTAGGATTACAGGCGTGAGCCATCGCACCCAGCCACCGTTCTTGATTTTTCTAAAACATTTTATACCTATTACGATTTTTTGCTTCTTATAAAATACTTGCTTCATGCTCCTGTGTTCTTCAATTGTAGGGTCTTTATTATATGAACAATTGGGACATAAGGCATTTGGATTGGTTGGAAAGCTTGCAGCCTCTGGATCAATTACAATGCAGAACATTGGAGGTAAGAATTTTTTAAAAGACAATTTGGGTAGGCTTATTGCTCATTTTGTAGCACAGAGTGGTGACACGTAAGTTTTAGTGTCACATTGCCACATTTTGCACTCGTAATGGTATAATTTTGTTTTCCTCCAGCTATGTCAAGCTACCTCTTCATAGTGAAATATGAGTTACCTTTGGTGATCAAGGCATTAATGAACATTGAAGATACAACTGGGTAGGTGCTAAGTAAGGTTACTCATAAGAAACAATTATAGTATAAAATGGTTAGCTATGTTTTATCAAAGTTGGGTACAAAATGATTACCAGTAAATTATTCATAATTTATGCCTGTTGAAACTGACCAAGAAGTCCCCTTTTAACTGATTTGAACTTTTGAGAATGAAAGGCCAAAGATAGTAGCTAGCTAGCCCTATAACTCTGGATATCTCATTTCTAACCTGTGTGAAAACAGGTTTTCTAGAATTTGCTTTTTCTCTTCATATTGACACTTAAGAAGAAATTGTAGCTATTTAATATACAACCAACCTAAGTTACAACTGAATCTTTGAATTACATTAAAAATTAATCCCTCTCCAACTTTTGTAAGTTTGAAATTTTGAAAACTTAATCTGTTAAATGCAGATTGAGCATCCTTAATCCAAAACGCTTCAAAATCTGAAACTTTTTGAGTGCCAACATGATACCGCCAAGTGGAAAATTACACACCTGACCTCATGTGATGGGTGCACAAAATTATTAAAAATATTGTATAAAATTACCTTCAGGCTATGTGTTTAAGGCGTATATAAAACAAATGAATTTCATGTTTAGACTTAGGTCCCCCCCCCAAGATATCTTTTTATGTATATGTAAATATTCTAAAGTCTGAAACACTTCTGGTCCCAAGCATTTTGGATGAGAGATACTCAACCTGTGCCAAAAAAACGTATGGCCATGTTGTAGAAGCCTTATTCTTCTAGCACAGTTATTCATCCCGGTGGACTAACAGGTTTTATCTAAAGCAAACATGGAGAGAGGCATAATTTACTTCCTAACTGGCATGCAGTTCATTACCTCAAAATAAAGAGGTGTGGTTATCTCTTGCATGGGTTTAGAAGTTTAATTTAATAAGCTGATCTTTAAGTATTAGTTTTCTGTGGACTCTTGGTTGCTGAAGTGAATAGAATATAATTGACAGGGTAGTTAGCATTTGAAAATAGTAATTTAAAAGAGAGTCTAATTCATGATTACCTACAAAGGAAAAGGCAGTGCTAGAACTCTCAGGGAACATACATAATTTTTTTCTTTTTGAGACAGAGTCTCACTCTGTTGTTGCCCTGGGTAGAGTGCCGTGGTGTCAGCCTAGCTCACAGCAACCTCAAACTCCTGGGCTCAAACAATCGTACTGCCTCAACCTCCCGAGTAGCTGGGACTACAGGCGTGCACCACCATGCTTGGCTAATTTTTCCTATATATTTTTAGTTGTCCAGCTAATTTCTTTCTATTTTTTTAGTGGAGATGGGGCCTTGCTCTTGCTCAGGCTGGTCTCTAACTCCTGAACTCAAATGATCTGCCCGCCTCAGCCTCCCAGAGTGTTACGATTACAGGCATGAGCCACCAAGCCCAGCCATATACAGAATATTTTCTGTTAAGTTCAAAAGGGATCTTTTGACTATTTTTGGAGTAAAGGTGGTTCAAAGTGTCACAACATACTCTGGAAACCTGGAATAAGTCCTAGTTTAGGGGATTGAGTTTTGTATTTTTTGCCTATGTATTTTATCTAAGATGAAAAAAATTTCCTTTTTGAAATATTTAGTAAATATGTTTGTTAACAAATGTCTGGGGAAAAATCCTTGTTTTAAAATTTCCTTGTTTCCAGGATCAGAAATTGCATGCTAAAGCTATAACAGAGTTGGTGTACAATTTTTCTAAAAGTGCTTAAAGATAAGATTACTGGCTTTACAAAGCAGCTTTGTTCTGTGTTAGTATCAACCCTTTAAGAAGCATTTTGTGTTACGAATCTGCTGGCGGCTTTCCCAGAGCAAACAGTGGGACAAAAGTTATACTGTTTCATATCCCATTTCTAACCTGAGTGAATATTCATCTAGCACATAAAGTTGAAAAGTTATTCCTGTCTCGAACAAGGGATACTTTTTCCAAATATGCCTTTTTTTGGTTTGTTTTCGTATTTCTATAAAATGAGTCCTGTTAGAACATGCATATATTATTTTGAGGATATTTGTGACTGGTTTTGACTGTGTCTCTCTTTTCTTTAATTCAGATTGTGGTATCTGAATGGTGACTATTTGGTCCTGTTGGTGTCACTGGTGCTCATTCTTCCTTTGTCGATGCTGAGAAATTTAGGTGAGCAAACCCATCTCTAAAGAAAATTGAAATGAGCCTTTCACCAGCTAGTTGGTTTTCTCTTACTGGAAATTAATGAGAGATAAAAAGCTCTAAAAACATAGCTTTACGAGTTGCAGCTTGCAAGACCCTATAGTTCTTTCAAAATCCTAGCAGGATTGCTCCCAAAGAGCCATAATATTTCATTGACTTAATATCTTGTGCTTTGTAAGTAATAGTACAAATGATGGTTTTTATTGTTTTGGTTATAAGTATATTTAAATCATTTTGTATCTTAGTGTTTAGGAATTAGAAATTTAATACTGTACCCACACTTTAGTGCCTAAACTCTTCCCAGAAGAATTGAGTGTGAGTTATTCAGTGGAGAAAATATATTTGCCCTAAATCCATTTTATTAAACTAATACTGATATTTCCCCCTTTTAGGATATTTGGGATATACCAGTGGCCTTTCCTTGTTGTGTATGATGTTCTTTCTGATTGTGGTATGTATTTTTTTTTTATTTTTTTAGAAAATGGTTTTTAGAACTCTGTTGTGTTATTCAGTTTTAACAAATGCAAAATAATATATTTTCAGGTGATTTGCAAGAAATTTCAGATTCCTTGTCCGGTGGAAGCTGCTTTGATAATTAATGAAACAATAAACAACACCTTAACACAGCCAGTGTCTTTTGCATCTGATTGGGCATTTAACATGACTGAAGATGATTCTTGCAGACCACGCTATTTTATTTTCAACTCACAGGTAACTAAATATAATGTTTCTCAAAGGAAGATTTTTGGGAAGAAAAGAAGGGAACCGTTCACTGGAAATTTTAAAATAATTCCCAAGGGTAAAGGGAGGAGGCATAATAGGTGCTTTTTAGAAAGCATGTAATTATTGAATTTTTGAAGATTGTGAAACAGTTTTGGTTCTATCTTAAAATAGATTGAGAAATGAAGTAATCATATGGTATTAATAATCGATACATTCAGAAGTTAGGGTATTGATTATACTTGAACAGATTAGAAAAATGGAAGCTATTTATGCAAGGGAAACTATTTTAGACTTTGATTCTACCATATTTATATAAAATATAAGCTGTAGAACTGTGACAACACATGAATTTGTTATATTGGGATATTAAATAGATGCTCACTTTTTTCCAGACTGTCTATGCTGTGCCAATTCTGACCTTTTCATTTGTCTGTCATCCTGCTATTCTTCCCATCTATGAAGAGCTGAAAGGGTGAGTACTTTATCTATTTTTATATAGATTTGTTGGGGAAATAGTAGAGTACTGCCATAACTATTGCTAAAATACATATTTGAATTTTCTTTTGAATGCATAGCCGCAGCCGTCGAAGAATGATGAATGTGTCCAAGATTTCATTTTTCGCCATGTATCTCATGTATCTGCTTGCTGCCCTCTTTGGATACCTGACATTTTACGGTAAATAATGCCTAGTGTACCCCCTCTCCCCCCAAAAAAAACAAAACAAAAAATACTGCTTTTCTGTATAGAGTTCCATTACTTTAAAAATTTGGTCTGTTTTGATATAGTTCATATTTGTGATGAGAAATTAAATTTCGAGCTTAGAATTCCCTTCATTGTATTTGATCAGTAACTTCTAGAATCCAGGTTTGAAAACATACCATTAGTCATCTGATGGCATGTGTATATGATGTTCTTGCCTCTAAATTCATCTTGCCTGTCCCCTCTCTCATCATTTTCACACTGTATTACACACACACAAACTGTAAGCCAAACCATGGGATTTAGCTGTTTAGCTCCTGTTGTTTTTAATGGGAGTCATGTGGCTAAATCTCGGTGTGGCATTTAGAAAAATTTTCCTTCAATGTTATTTTAATTGCATTAACCATAATTCCAAACTAATCTCATTAGCCTCTTAGTTTATAATCATTTTGTGAGTAGCTAATAACTGGTGCAAATTTCATTGGAAAATTTTTTACTTGATCGCCAGAGAAAACAGCACACTTAATGCTTTTTTGGTCTTTCCTCTTAGAACATGTTGAGTCAGAATTGCTTCATACCTATTCTGCTGTCGTGGGAATGGATATTCTTCTTCTCATTGTCCGTTTGGCTGTGTTAGTGGCTGTCACTCTGACAGTCCCAGTAGTTATTTTCCCGGTAAGTAATCACCTGCCCTGCTTTCAGTAGAAATGAGTTTTTAAATGTGAAGATTTGTGAGATTTTCATCATCTAGGAAAAGGGAAACACCAGTAGAGCAAAACCAAGTTGGTGATGGTTTGAAGGGGCTTTTTAAAAATAAAGTGTTTATTTTCAAAACATCTTGGATCATTTTTCTGTAATTGAAGATACAGAATGATCTTTGTGTTCAGATGTTCAGAAAACAGTAGCAGAGGATTTTACTTTAGAAATAGTTCCTGTTTTAGATCTAGTCCCTATTGCTTGGGCCTTCTTTTCATTAATTAAAGCTGGATTTTGAAAATTTGCCATTTTATTTTGTTTTTGTGCAGATCCGGAGTTCCATAACTCACTTGTTGTGCGCCTCAAAAGATTTCAGTTGGTGGCGTCACAGCCTCATTACAGTGGCTATCTTGGCATTTACCAATATGCTTGTCATCTTTGTCCCAACCATTAGGGATATCTTTGGTTTCATTGGTAAGTTTTACAAAGTATCAAAGTTGATTCAAATACCAAGGATTTTAAGGTTTGAAAAATTAATGACAAGTGATTCATTGAATTCTCAAGAAATGGTAAATGTTCTTTTCTAGGTGCATCTGCAGCTGCTATGTTGATTTTTATTCTTCCATCTGCCTTCTATATCAAGTTAGTGAAGAAAGAGCCTATGAAATCTGTACAAAAGATTGGGGTAAGTGAAAGATTATGACTAGTAATATCAAAAATTCTCCCAACTGATTTTAATTTTAGCCTCTTAGCCGTCACTCGTAGTTTCGCTGCTGAGTTCCTAGTAAACGTACTTCACAGATGAAGGTTGGGGTAGGGAGGTGAAAGATAGCTTGTCATCTAAATAAATGCTCAAATTAATTGTGAGAAAGTTATAAGATAACTTTGGAGATAGGAATATAGATGATGAGCAGGGTAAGATGCTGACCCAGGTTTCGACATTTATTCAGCCAGTTTTTCTTGGACTGTCTACTGTGTGACAGGCACTAAAATGGATATTGAGTATATAAAAGAAAAAGATGATGGGCTGTTTAGTTGAATGAGGCTGTCTTCAAAGCAAAACCATGGAGGGCCTTCACTCCATAGTGTTCACTGTTATGTACTTGCTCTAAAGTATAGTAATAGCTGATTACAAAGAGTATGATGTGCTAACCACAAATGATGTGATTCTGGTACCAGAATCCTGGCGGTGATACTTAGGAAAAAAACTGCTTTTCAGTCATTATTTTCCACCACCGTTCTGGTCCGATTAAAGTCCTAGAATTGTTTATAGACCAAAAACTGTCATCTTGGTTTACTCAAAATTACATAGTGGCAGTAATTGCAGGGTAGGATTAGGAGTAAACTTACTCACTGTCTCTTAGAAAGAGTTCTGGCTTTGACTCGGGCCACATTTTAGGATGGCTTAGATTTGATTGTGCGACTTAATTTTTTTTTTTTTTTTTTTTTTTTGAGACAGAGTCTCACTCTGTTGCCCGGGCTGTAGAGTGCCATGGCATCAGCCTAGCTCACAGCAACCTCAAACTCCTGGGCTCAAGCAATCCTTCTGCCTCAGCCTCCCAAGTAGCT
>CAUYRT010063913.1:0-31265 GCA_963574885.1 Lepilemur ruficaudatus | reverse complement strand
AGACTCTGTCTCAAAAAAAAAAAAAGGAAGGAATAGAAAGGTTTGAGTTATTAGTGCCTGTTCCTGTGAGCACAAGGTATTGTTACAAAAAGAAACTACAGAATTTTCACTTGAACTTAAGGTAGTGAGTGGGAAGCCAGTAACCCTCTTCATGAGGCATATTTTGTTTTTGTTTTTGTGGAATGACCAGAATTTAGGAATTAGAGACTGTTAAAACTAGAGTTAGGGAACTGGTTAGGAAGCAGTGGAATCACCCCAGTTGTGAGAGGATGAAGAGAGAATGTAAGAAGGGAGAAAATGTCAGATTTACTGAGAATTCTTTAAAAATTAACATGATTTAGTGACTGAGTTACAGGGATAATAGGGGCCTCCACACAGTACTATGAAAATCAGCCCCCCCAGTTAAAAGGAGCCAGACAATTACTAAGAAGGGAAAAAGTAGTGACTTCAGGCTGGTCCTAAAAATTGTTTTTGTTTCAGACCTATGCCATATGCGTAAGTACTCTCCAGAAGATACGATAATATGGAAATGCCCTTCACAACTTCCATGCCAAGACATCTTTACTCTTTATCCATCCTAAGACATTCATTGTAACCTTGATGTAACGGCTACAAAAATTGGAGGAAATGGAGAAAGATTTAAATAAGTTTGAATTTCCTTGGAAATGAGGGCCTGTCCAAGGCAAAGAAATATGAATATGAATTTACGTAAATGAGAGTAAAACTCTAAAAGGTCATTGATTGAATTATCTTGTTTAATTGCTTCTTTTGTATTCCAAAGGGCTTGTGAAATGAATAGCTCACAATGGGCCTAAAACTGAAATACCTGAACTATGCTTTTTTCTCAGTGAGCCAAAAAAAAGGACTGGAAAACTCTATCCCTTTTCCTGTTGATGTAATAGATAGAGAGCAGTGCAAGGAAAATGTTGCTGGGAATCAAGAAACTTGTTTGAGACCCAAGTCCACCATATCCTGATAGTAAGTGGTCATTTCTGGTCATTTCACCTAATTCACAGTTTTCTTAACTTTAAAACAAGCATTTTAACTACACTTAATGTAAATGCGTTATAATGAGGGCCAACAGGCACAGTTACAGAACTGCTTTGTAAGCCTTGGGGAACTAGAGATATGTTACAGTCATGTGGACTGCTCTTGTTGAATGCCATATTCCCACATAAATTTCTTATTCCTCATCACTTTTCATCAAAAGCCTCACTCTCATTCTGGGCGTTAATGACCTTTCCATGTCTGTTCCCCTTGTTGAAACTCAGAAAATGATACCCCAAAATAAAGTCCTTCAGAAGCAAAAGTTTCTTTCTGCAGCCTCAGAATCAAAAGTTTCTGACTTTCTCCTGCTCTCCAGTCTCTGGCCCCTCATTCTCCCCTGAGGCTGGCCGTAGAAACTAGAATCTCTCTTCCCCAAGGCAGGTCATAGAAACCAGAACCCCGTTTCTCCAAAGCCAGCTATAAAACCTAAAAATATTACACTAACTTTTCCTTTCTTTGTAAAAGCTAGTCATAGAGAAATTATCTGGCCTACTTTGTTTGACTATCTGTCATAAGTCCCCCAGTCCAGAGAGGGTCCTGCCCCATGCACAGAAGGATGGAATGTATGCTCAGAGCGGCCAAGAAGAATCTAGATGGACAAGCCTTGCTGGGTTTCCCCACTCAGTCTGTTAGCATTAGATTGTACCCTTTTTTCCCAATCATATTTCTACATAACTGTTCTACTTTGTAGGACCTAAGCATAAAAATGGACAGTTTCCTCTATATCCCTAGGTTTTCATTCTGAAGGATCTTATGTTACATAAAATTATAATCAAATAAATTTGTTTGCCTTTTCTATTAATGTCTTTTGTCAGTTGATTTTCAGTGAACCTTCAGAGAGCAAAGGGGAAGTTTTTGCTAGCACCCACATACCTTATCTTTCCCACTCAATGATTCAATTTGTTATTTTCAAAAAGATTATTTTGACTGGATATTTCACATTCTTCCATTTATTCAGATCTCTTTCTCAACCAAGCCACTCTCATAATGGAAGATTTTGTTGCTTTCTCTAGAAAAAAGACGTGGGATGTAGCTGTGGTTCTAAAAAAAAAAAAAAAAACTGAATTCTTGTTTAGGAAAACAAAAAAGATACTCACAAGCTACATTTTTTTTCCCCAGACGTTTAAATAGGACGTAAAATTTAATACACTAACTGAAAATGGAATGTAAACAAATAAGATGAATGTAAACAAATAAAATGCAGACGCATTTTAATCATGAGGGATTTATGTTATATGGTCCGGCTGGAGACCTGCTCAGGAGTTCATGACTTGTTTTGTGCTGTGGACTGTGGAGAGTCTGTGGAAATCTGTACACACCTTCTCAAACGTATTTTTTACAAAAATACATAAAAGTACACAGGATACTAAAGTAGTGACATTAAAATACAGTTACCAATTTTTAAAAGTGTGTATGTGTGCATTTTTACAAACACATCAAATAATAAGGACCAGCAGCAGGTTTAATGTCAGTTTGAAAGACAATGAGTGTAAACTTTATTTCAAGATTCCTGCAGTAACTACAAAGTGACATGAAAATGTCTTCCATTGATGAAAAAGTCACAGGTACTGTGAAGTCCAGTGATTAATTGCCTGTACTCACAATTAAAGGAAATATTACATTGTATTTAGGGTTTGTGAATATAAAGATGTATTTTTTCCCCCATCCAGTCCCATAAATGTCTGTAGAAGTCGTATTTTGTCAGGATGTATCAATAAAACTAAGTGGGTTTTCCCAAAATGAAAAAGCCTCAGCCTCCAGGATGAAATGGAAATGGTGAGATATCCAGGTCAACCCATCTTCCTACAGCTTATTTTCTTTGCCCTGGTGACCTCAATTTCAAGCTCCATTCAACCTTTTCAAAAGCTTTGTTTTTCCCTCCTAGTTCCTTATCTACTCACCAGACAGACAGCTAATCCTGGCTCCCTGGTCCTTCTCAGTAACCTGTGAAAAAGCAATCTGGAAAAGGGAGTAGATTATAAACTGCCAAAAAAATGCCTTTTACATTTTATTCTGTTCCTTAGCATTAGGGTGGTAGCAATGATTATGCAGATTTAAGCAGAATGACAACAATGTGCCTCGCTCTCTAAAAGAGAATTCCATTGATGGGGGTGGGGGGGGTGAATCCAGGCCTTTCGACTGTTTACCAGTATATACAAATTTTAATATCCGAACCTCTGATTGGCGCATTATTTTCTCTCTCGGAGGACTATGCAAATAAATCGAAAGCTACGTTCTGATTGGCCGCTTTTACAGCCTCTGCAAACCAACAGGAAAGCAAACTTTACGAAACGGAGCCAGAGAACATCGTAACCCCTTCCTTCAATTGATCTATTCATAGAATTGCATTTTTTTTAACTTGTCTGGGCACCGGAGCCAAGGAGGCCACACTCGCGCCGGGAACAAGACTCGCTCTTCCTGCACAGACCTACAGGTCCCAGTAGGCAGAGTAAAGCCTCCTCCGCGAAGGCAACTAACTGAGCGCGTAGAGACCGGCGCGTCGGCGTACCTGGCGGCGGTGCTAGAGTACCAGGCCAAGATCCTCGAATTGGCGGGTAACTCCGCCCGCGAGTAGAGGCGCACCCCCAGCCATCTGCAGCAGGCAACCAGTAATGATCGGGAACTCAACAAGTTTCTGGGCCGCGTGAGCGCTACGCAGGGTGGCGTCTTGCCCAAGACCGAGTTACCTTAATAATGAAGTATCTACACCACCTCCTCTGCACTAGAAACCAAATCTTTTCAAAATGAAACCCTTGTAAAGATTGCAAGCCCATCTTGTATCTGAGCTGCTGCGTGCGCGCGCCCTGCGTAGTGAAACCGAGTGGCCAATCACACACCATGGCGGGAATTTAAAGAAATAACCGGTTCAGCTCTTTTGAGTGAGATCAGTGGGTGGCTCTGAAAAGAGCCTTTGAGATTTCCAAACCATAACATCCCGCCAGTTTTTCACTTCTTCTTAGGAGCCGCCTTCTTAGCCTTGGTAACTTTGGGCTTAGCAGATTTAGGCTTGGCTGCCTTAGGTTTAGGAGCCTTGGCCTTAGCTGGACTCTTAGCAGCCTTCTTCGGCTTGGCTGCCTTCACTTTTTTCGCACTCTTAGCCACTTTCTTGGCCCCAGCAACTGCTGTCGGCTTCTTTGCTTTCTTTGGGGTCTTCTTGGAGGTCTTTTTCGGGGTGGCGGCGCTAGTCGCTTTCTTGGGCTTCTTGGCTGCTCCAGCAGGCTTCTTGGGCTTGGCTGCGCCTGCCTTCTTCGCCTTGGGCTTGGCCTCCCCAGAGGCTGCCTTCTTGTTGAGTTTGAAGGAGCCAGAAGCACCAGTGCCCTTGGTCTGTACCAGAGTGCCTTTGCTCACCAGGCTCTTCAGACCAAGCTTGATACGGCTGTTGTTTTTCTCCACATCGTAGCCGGCAGCCGCCAGCGCCTTCTTGAGCGCGGCCAGAGAGACGCCGCTGCGCTCCTTGGAAGCGGCCACAGCCTTGGTGATGAGCTCAGACACCGGGGGCCCAGATGCCTTGCGTTTCCCAGCAGCTGCGCCTGCTTTCTTCACCTTTTTCTTCACAGGTGTCTTCTCCGCAGGTGCGGGGGCAGCAGGAGCAACTGGAGCAGTTTCCGACATGGTTCTGTTTTACCAGAAAAACCCAAAAGTAATCTCAAACTGTGAGAACGGCGTATCCTCTGCGCCAGAGGCTGAGGCTTTATATAGAGAGACGCTGAGTGATGATTGGTTCCCTGTTCCAAGCGCCGCGCTGCTAGAGAAGAGCTCCTCAGCTCTGCCGTGTGGCTGTGTTTGTTGCCCCTTAAAAAAGGATAAAAATATAAGAAATCTGGGCATGAAATAATTAGGGATTTGGGGGAAACGGATCCCAGAGACTTTGGGCTTCATTCCTGCCTCATTTTCTATACCTAGTTTCAAAACCGGCACCCTGAAACTTTCCTGATTCCCCCAACTCTGTTTCAAACTTTGGTCAAATCGAGACAACTTTCAGGTTTTCCTTAAAAATACTATTTCTCCCTGTTTCATTTGCAAATCTCCCATCCAGGGCATTGTTCTGTGTATTCTTATCTTCTCAACTTTATATAAATAAACTCATATTTACTAAAATGTATAGGGAAATTGGATTTTTTCGCAGGAGCAATAACACAGGCTCTCCTGCAAGCTGTTTGCACCAAGCTCTTAGGAATTGGCACTGAGGTAGAAAGTTCTATGTACAAAACAGATGATTATTTTAGAAAAGATAGGTTTTAAAAAAAGTATTTGGGTTACCAGTATGTAAGTTGTACTTGATCCCCGTGTATTAGTAATTTAAACATTTTTCAAAAAGTTGAGACAGACTGCTCCAATTTGTCTTTTAGATAAACGTTGCTAAATAGAGTCACCAACCTTCTCTTAAAAATAAGGATCATAGATTTTTCAGACCTAGAATTGGCATTACAGGCCAAACACCACATCTACAAGAAAGAAAACTGAATCATGGAGTTATAGAATGGCAGATAGACATCATTTTACCAGATGTGAGAATTGAGAGCTGTAAGCATTGAGAGATTATGCGATCATGTCCCATCTCTTTTAAACTGTAAATAATTTAATGAAAGACATTCTGTCCATAAGATTTCTTTCTTCAATATTTAGCATAGAATTTTGTATATATTTTCTATATTTCAAAATTACATTTAAAATGCAAATTCCAACATTGCAAGTATGGACACAGAAGATTGCAAAGAAAAAAGTTCTCATTTAAATCACTGTGTGAATTTTCTTAATTCTCCTTAGGACAAGGGTGTCACAACCTAAATTAACTGGCTGAATGTGTCCACATGAGGAGTTGCACAATCATTTCATAGCAAGCATGAGTGATTTTATTATTCCATCTCTTTTAGTTTGCAATTCAATAGACCTCATAGAACTATCTTGTTATAGGATAAGTAAGCACAAATTTAATATTCTCCATCAAATAATCAGATACTGAAATTAACCCCTATGTTTGTTAAAATAAAGAAATAAGTAAGAAAGGTATTTCAGCATTATGTTTCTCCTAATAAAAATACTCATATTTCCAAAATTCTAGTTATTCTTGCCTATGCTGAATAGTGATTTGGGAATTTTTTAATATAAATCCAAAATAAAATAATCAACTTTAAAGATGTCATCTCTCCTTATTCAACTGATTCCACAAAAATCACTTGGCTTATTTTAAATTGTCATTTATTGGCAGACACAGACTGGAACCAAGTCTCTGGTACTTAAGAATATGTTATATGCCAAAAATAATAATAATAATAATACAAATACTGTGTGTAAAGGAGGCAACACATAGAACTGGATTAGCAATACTCAGTTATTCCTGTAGAGAGGCATTTCATCGGTGTCTGTAGGAAGGGGCTGCATGTCATCTTTGATGTCATCCTTGTCAATAGCAATAGTCACAAGAATAATATAGGCCCTTTTCTTTTTTGAGTCTATAGCTTTATATTATGTAGACATAAAAATACAATTAAAATTCAGATTTCTAAATGTTTATTATTTTGGTCATTATTGTAGTCATAACATCAGTTATTGAGTAATTGTAACTTTTCACCAAGTTAGATATATTCAATTAGAAGATGCCACCAGGGCTGGGCGTGGTGACTCATGCCTGTAATCCTAGCACTCTGGGAGGCAGAGGCAGGTGGATCATTCCAAGGTCAGGAGTTCAAGACCAGCCTGAGCAAGAACGAGACACTGTCGCTACTAAAAGTAGAAAGAAATTAATTGGCCAACTAAAAATATATAGAAAAAATTAGCCAGGCATGGTGGCGCATGCCTGTAGTCCCAGCTACTCGGGAGGCGGAGGCAGAAGGATCACTTGAGCCCAGGAGTTTGAGGTTGCAGAGAGCTAGGCTGACGCCACGGCACTCTAGCCTTGGCAACAGAGTGAGACTCTAAAAAAAGATGCCACCATTTCGTTATTACATAACACTTAACTGATTCCCATGGCTAGTTAGGTACCTAATATGTGCAAAGGCATTGAGGATAAGGGCCATTTCCTTAATTGTAAGTAAATCTCTACCCTTCCTGGAGGACAATAACTGAGACTCAATTTTGCCAATAAAGTTCTCCAGATGTTTATAAAAGGAAGGGGCTTTGGTGTAGTTACTGTGTTATTGCTTATCTTCTCTGAAATAAGCACCCAGGTGCTTATCTTCTCTGAAACTATAGCATGGACAAGGTTCCTGAAAGCTGGATCACCCCCTGGGACTGCAAACTTGAAGTCATGAAATGTTTCACCTATTTTGAGGTAGCCCTCAAGAAAAGTTTTTTTTTTGTTTTTCAATCCTAAATGTGTTTATAACCTAAAACAGTAGATTGTGTGCTACACCAAGGCTTGAACTATTTATTTCATAGACGTAAAAAATAGCTAACAAAAACTCTTTACATACGTGATAGCTAACTAATTTACAGCTTCATGTTCTCTCAATTTTGTGTTAACCCCGCCACCACCACCACCACCATAGTAAATGACTGACAGATACAGGTAGTGTTCACTAGGTCAGTTCACAGGGGCAGTCCTTAAGCATTCCATAATTCAGTGAATTTCAAAGTTTTCAAAAGAAATGTGACTATGTAGAATGAATAATAAAAAAGGCAAAGAAAACATGGACTACACAGAAAATAGAGCTTTGTATTAGTATCAAATGTGTTCAGAAGGTCCATGAGAAATCATACTTATTTTAATTTTCTGTCAGATGGTCTTACCTAAGGACACTGGCCCTTTGAAACTCCCTTCCAAGCACAACTATGGTGTATTAATTTTATTTTGTAAAAATGTCCAATTTCCTTTATATATGTCTTTTTCTCTAGCTGTAATATCTGGTACACCCAGAAGTTGGCTAGTTTCTATTGTACTTCAAAAATACTCTAAATCCTTATTTCCTGGGTACCCATGCATTCAGCACACTTCTTTCCCCTTCCCTTCTCGTCTGAATTAGAAATTCCTCCAAAGAAATCCCTTATCATAGCACAGCCCAGCCCAGGAGAACTTTCTGCAGTGATGAAAATGTACTGTACCTACACTGTCCAATAAGTAGTCACTACCCATATGTGGTTATTAAGCACGTAAATGTCGCTAGAGTGACTGAAGAAATAAATTTTTAATTTTAATTAATTTAAAATTAAATGAGTGCATGTTGCTAGTGGCTAACATAAGACAGCACAGCTTTGAAACAATTCTTTTCAAACTTGAATGAGCATACAACCAACTTGGAGATCTCATTAAAAATGCAATATGAATTCAGTAGATTTGGGGTTGAGTCTGAAATTCTGTATGTCTAACAAGCTTCCAGGTGATGCTCCACCCATAGATAACTTGGCAGCAGCTAGGAGTATACTGGGCTGATGTCTGACCCCTCACCCTGAGTTTACTTTTCTCTTCCCTTTATCAGACTTTGAGCTCTTTAACAGAACAGATGTGATTATCTTTGTAAATCTGGTATTTGTACATCATTCTTGGCTTGTAGTAGACCCTAAATTATTGAATGAATAAATGATGCTTGTTTGGTGCCTTTATCAAAAAGGAAGCAGGGGAGACCCATGTGTCTATACCTGCAGGTTAACTGGACCTAAACTAAATCCCAAGTACACTTAACTCCAAGATATGAATAATCTTCTGACTGCCTGTAAGGTAAGCACCAGCAGAAAAGTGATTTTTAAAAATTACCTCTGTAGTACATAAAAGGCACTCAATGTGAATGTGTGGTATGTGCGAGTAAGTGTTGAAATTTGTCTACTATCAACCTATGATCTGTGTGAAGAACTTTAATTCAGGTACTCTTTTTATTAGGACAATATTTCACCAAATTTATTAGTGTTAATTTACAAAGGTTTATTCACCATAATGTAATGTTAATTCTTAACTGGCATGGAAACAGTGACAGACAGCAGTCATAGGAGTCAAGCCCAGCAATACCACTTAGTAGATGATTAGGTCTTCCAGCCTGGGATTCCTCATATTAACACTGCACATAGTGCTTTATAAATTGGAACACAAAGAATGTAAATTCAGTTAATATTGGCACCCCTTTCTAGAGCTCCCCGTTTATCAGGAGTGCTGAAAACAATTTATTTATGCATGCCTGTGTCAAACGCAACGTTTCATGACTGGCCAAATTTAATAATGAATATTGGTAGATTGTAAGAATTTAGAATAATACATCTTTCTAAAGAATATTCACATTTAAAAATTAATTTTATTGTGGTATATCTCCATTTTTTAAACAAATGTAGCTTTACTGCCTTCGATTCACAAATAAGACCAGTTAGGAGACTTGTATTAATACAGTATTAGTTCTCTGAGAGAGCTCACAGGCACTGGACTAGAGGACACAGAAACCAGTAATTCAGGACCCAGACAAGGAAACAGGAAGGAGCCAGACAGAGTTGCGTTTCCTCACTCGTCTACGCCCTTTCTCTCCCTAGGCAACGGTAGGGGACGCCCACTAAGGCAGCGAAAAGGCGGGGACAGAGGTCTGGTTCAGTTTTCAAAAAGGTCCGCAAAATTGGTATATAAGACGGTGCATCAAGTTTTAAGGCGTCCTTTGTGTGGTTGTTTGCTGTGCATCATGTCTGGCCGAGGGAAAGGGGGGAAGGGTTTGGGTAAGGGGGGTGCTAAGCGCCACCGTAAAGTTTTGCGTGACAATATCCAGGGCATCACCAAGCCTGCAATTCGTCGTTTAGCTCGTCGTGGTGGTGTTAAACGCATTTCTGGCCTGATCTATGAAGAGACTCGAGGTGTGCTCAAAGTGTTTTTGGAGAACGTGATTCGGGACGCCGTCACCTACACGGAACACGCCAAACGCAAAACGGTCACGGCTATGGACGTTGTCTACGCACTCAAGCGCCAGGGACGCACTCTTTACGGGTTTGGTGGCTAACCTGCTTCTGCCCCTGGTTTCCTGATCCTTAAGACAAATCGCTTACAAAAGGCCCTTTTTAGGGCCACCCATTTTGTCACAGGAAGGGCTGTCACTGATGCGAAAGTAATGTATGCCTTGTTTAATCGGCATTTTCTCCAGTTGGAGCTTGCTCACACGGAAGCTTCATTTTCTGTATGGCTTAGGGTACTTGGGCGTTTTTCAAGGTCTGCAGCTGTGTTAAAATGGCGGATCTCGCGTGCTCAGGATAAAGGAAACGTGGAAAAAACTCTTAAATTTAAAAGCACTTTGGGAATGGCAGCTGTTTTTCACGTTGGTTTATTTAACGATGTTTACAGAGTTAAGAACAAGGTCTGGGGCGGCGAATTCTCTGGCAGTGATTAAGATAAGATACACAAGAAAAAAGTTCATTTACCTGAAAAAAAGTGGCCACGACACAGGGAGGAAGGAAATGATAGCGAGGAAAACTTGTAGTCTTTAATGGATAGAAAAGGCGGTTTTTTTCTCTCAGCTTCAGGGTACTGATAACAAAAGAGGCTGTGAAACTGTTGGCTTTTTCTGTTCATGTTAGCGGATTGATAGTTTCTTGACAGCGAGAGGCATCTGGTACTGTCTCTTGAGAAAGCAGGGGAAGTTTGCACTTCTGTCCCCTCAGACTTTTTCAAGGCTAAGAAAGAACTCAGATAAGTTAGGACACGTGTTGAAAGAGTAGCTGTGAGTTAATTTTTTTCACTTTATCTTTGGGAGTTTATTTTCTTGTTAGGTTATTTCTATGACCACCTTTCATGGCGAAAGGAGCATTTTTAGTTTTTGTCTTAGTACAGTTCAGTAAGCCTTTGTTGGTACTAATGTCTCGATTTTACTGATCATTTTACTGTTCTTATTTCCCAAATGGGATCTGGTTCCTTCATGTGTTTTGTCTACCTAAGGCCTTTCCACCTGTGACCCTGCTGCATTCTAACCTTAACATTTTGCCCCCAGGCTGGAGTAGTCTGTCACCTGTGTTCTAAATCTTCTCATTTGACGACTTTTCACATAAACCCAAGGGTGAAAGCATCCCAGTTTGCCAGCTTAAGTCTGCACCTGTTGTCTTATGAAGAATCTTCCTTCTACTGTTAATAACTTTGTTAGAAAATAAATTTGGTCACACTAAAAACCAATTAAGTTTTAAACTTAATATCTACCAATTAAGTTTTGATGTTCTGGTTCCTTTCTCTCCACGTGTAAATGTATTTTAGTGTTTCTTAATTGAGTCTTTCCATCAATTACTAGATCTTTCTTTCATAGTTTATCAACCCTCTAAGGCTCAAGTAATCTGAAGTCACTATCCCCATGTGTCACTCACCTTACCCTTTCCATGATCACATGACTTCTATACCCACTACTCACTAAAAATATCCTTGCCATGATTACCAGTGAACGAATTGCCAAATCCAAAAGCACTTCAAGAATTTAATTTGTTACATCTAACCCTGTTTATTATTCTTGCCTTCACAATCTCTTCACAAGGTTTTGTAATAATGCCTTTCTTCCTGGCCCAGATCCTATGCTCCTAATTCTTCTTAGTTTGCTTTTCTGCATTCTATTTCTGTTTTTGATTCTTCCCAATGAACTCTTTCTCATACTCATCACTTCATGGATGGTCCATGAGTCATCTCTTCCAGAGCGTGCCATACATAGACATCTCCAGGCACCTAGAAGAGAACCGAATATCAGCCTTCCAGCTCTATTATTAGTGCCCTACAATGACGTTACAGGTTACCTACATTCTTCCCACCTTACAATCAGTCCATCCTACAGCAACAAATGATTTGAGTAACCTGCAAATTTCGTCATCCCATCTTTGCAAAAATAAACAAAAAGCTTTCTCTGGTTCTGCTAATATCTGCAGAACAATACCCAATTTCTGTGCTTTATCTGATACTTGCCCATCTCTACAATTCACCTCTCCCCAAGCATGGATTTCTGCAGCTGAATGTACTGAACAACTTGCTATTCTTGCAACTTTCTTTTTGCAAACAGTAATCCTTTATATAGTCTTTCTTCCACAAATAATCTTTTGACTCCTTTAGGGGTTTCCTCCTTCAAAAGTTTCCCTTAGGAGACCTTTATCTGATTCTCACAGGCAAAATCAGTACCTAGGATTTCTTATATTTCACAAACCACACTCCTCCACACATGTTCGTAGCCCTACTTCAGAGTTCCCTTATATGACTACGGCTATTGCTGTTGCACACTTAAACATTTAGTGATGATTAATGCCTTCTTAAGATTTCTTGAGACCTTAATGTCTTCATTTTAGTATCTTAAGAACCTACAAAAATTACATGGCACAGGCCAGGCATGGTGGCTCTCACTTATAATACCAGCCCTTTGGGAGGCTGAGGTGGGAGAATCACTTAAACTCAGGAGTTCGAGGTTGCAGTGAGCTATGATGGCACCACTGCACTCCAGCCTGGGCAACAGAGCAAGACCCTGTCTCTACATTTAAAAAAAAATTACATGTCACATATTGTTCACTGTCTAAATGTTTGTGCGATGACTGAATGAATCAATGAAATTAACAAGCTAATCAGGGCCACCAATATACTTTTGTACATCATACCCCTTTAATATTATCTCTGCTCCCTCAGAACTTTCTTCTCTCCTAACCATTTCCCTTTACACAAATGTCAAGATTTGTGGCTGCCAGTCATTTGTATTGCATACTTTTAAAAATGCATACCGAGAACCATTTGTTGGTAATGAAAACAACTTAATGGGTCCCAACCGGCATATAAAAAATGGTATGGAATATAATAAATAGAAATTATGCTTTGCAGACACTTCTCAAATCGTGTCTGAATGGGATCACAGAGTTCAAAAGCATTGAGACAAAGAACATTTTCTCAATTATGACATGACCTGCCCTTGTTCAGACCATCAATGTACCATCTCATGTAATAAGTAAAAAATATTGTGTCAAAAAATTTTATGCTTCACTTATCTAGGCTTCAGAACTTCAATACTCACATGTAGGCTTCAGAACTTCAATACCCATCCCCTTGCAACTAGAATGCAGACAAGTGGCCTGGGTTTCACCAAACAGTCACACATTTAAAAGACTTCTCTTCAGAACTGGAAGACAGGAAAACAGAAACTCTGCGTAAAGCTTCTGCTACTGCTGGGTTAGGAGATATCAGATGGGCCAATTTTTGGTTGTGACAGCAGCCATGGGTTCCAGTTGAGTTCTGGTTCAGCAGTGTCAATTGTGACACAAAAGCACCCGGTCAATTCTGCTGCACAGTTTTGGGTTTTGTCTTTGGAAATGTGTTATGGCATAGTTCTATAGCCATCCGAAGAATGTTGCTGTCTATTCAATATCCTTTAAACATCCCTTTTAATGTATGATTAATTATAGTCATCTGGCAACTAAGAATTTAAAGTTTAAAAAGAAAACAATCTTAATTATTTTCTGGTTCAGTTTTATGTTTTCTAAGGATTTGGAATTGTTTTATAACAATGATGTTTAAAAGGCCTTACTCCTTATTATAGTTGTGGTAAACAATAACTCCTCCCACCACATATCCATGTCCTAATCTCCTTAACCTATGAATGTATTTTCTTAAGTGATATAAAAGAATCTCCAGAATTTAAGAGAATCAAATTAAAGCTTTGGAGACTAAGAGATGATTCTGGATTACTTGAGTGGGCCCAGTATAATCACTAAGATCCTTCTAAGTGAAGGCCCAGAACAATCAGAGTCAGAGAAGAAAAGGGAGGAGAGAAGCAGAGATTGTGATGCACTTTGGAAACAGGAAGAGGCCATACTGACTCTCCTTTTGTTTCTGGAACACAAAGGTTTTCTCACCTTGAGACTTTCCTCTTGCAGGTCCTCTACCCGAAACATCCTTGGCCTGGTTCCCTATCTAAGAGTCCAAGTTATGTGAGTTATCACACAACCAGTAAGTGTTAGAGCTGTGATTTTGCCAGTCATTCTTGGTTCCAGTCTGTTGTTTAAACACTGTACCGTATTTTACAAGGGCACAAAAAATTCAGAAACCCCGGGAAAGTTGTTTGAATGAATAGGATTAGAAAACCCTGAAAAGTAAAAAGCTTGGCTTTTGTAGAAAAAATAAAGAACGAGAAAATGTATATCCTAGAAAGGATTTTAAAGTTACAGATAGACCTTTGCATTAAAATCTATTTTCCCGAAGCCAGCCATAAAACCTAAAATTACTCTATGTAAAACCGGCCATAAAGAAATTACCTGTCCTACTTTGTCATAAGACTGCTATTCCAAAGAAGATCCTCCCCACACCCAGAAGGAAGGAATGCATGCTCAGAGAGGCCAAGAAGAATCTGGAAAGGTAGGCCTTTCTGGGTTTCCCCTCTCAGTCTATTATCATAAGATCATACCCATATTGTCCAGTTATATTTCTACATGGTTATCCATACTTTACTGAACACAAACATAAAATAGACAATTTCCTCTGTATTTTTGGGTCTTCATTCTGAAGGCTACCATATATACATGTTAAATAAATTTGTATGCTTTTTCTCCTGTTAATCAATCTGCCTCATGTCAGTGATTCTTCAGCAGACATTTAGGGGGCCAGAGTTTTGGTCCCTAAAATCTCTACTTTGCGATTGGGTTATTTATTTTTTCTACAAAAGCCAAGCTTTTTTATTTTTCAGGGTTTTCCAACCCTATTCATTCAAACAACTTTCCTACAGGTTCCAGAATTTTTTGTGCCCTTGTAGAGTATGATGTAGTGTTTAAGCAGACTGGAGCCAAGAATGACTGGCTTAAAATAAAATCACAGTGGAAACCTCATGCAGGATACTGGAAGAAAATGAGATGAGGTATTTATCCTCCAGTTTCCCTTTCAGAGATCATCATAGGCTGCCTGCATCTCACTCTCAAGGCCACAATTCATGTCAGGGATCCCTCTCTGAGCAGACCTAGTGACTGCTCCTCTCGCCCTTTCTCGTTTATAAGTGATCCTTACTAGGCCTAGAGGTACTATTTCTTGAGGTTTCTGTATTTTGCCTTGAATTTGCAAATAGTTTCTTTAGGAAATTTTCCTACTATTGTCCAATGTGAGTAGGCTGTTTCCTGTCTTGACCTTAACTGAACCCAAAGTGGTCACTGCAAATCACAAAGTATATGGCCACCATTTCCAAAAGAATGGATGTAATTAAAATACAAATATCACCATGTCACACCCCATTAACATGTCTCCCACAGCATAAGGTTAATTCTGAGTTTCTCAATTTATAAGAGGAGGCCCTCACTCAGACAACTGTCAGGCCTGCCTTTTTTTCATATATCTGTTTCCAGTCTCCATGGCATTAAACTACTTACTGCCCCTTGTGTCTTCACACTGGTGGCCCACTTATCATTTGCCAACATTGCTTGAAATGCCCTGTTCCCATGTCCTCCCCTTTGGCTAACTTCTGATCAAGGAATAAGAGCAAGGGGAATTATATAATACTTACGACAAGTGTCATGGAGCTGGATGTCCTGCTACTTCCATCCCCTCTTTGCAAACAGACAGCTCTTTTACACCTGTTAAGAGGACCGCTCTCATCATGGCACCAAAGAGTTTTTGAGAGTTTGTCATGTATAATTTTCCCCAATTTTTATTATAAAAATATCCAAACCATATAAAAATATTCCTATAAAAGATTGGTTTATCGAGCATCTGCCACCTAGATTCAGAAATTGAGCATATCTACCATTTTTGTGGATAGATATATGTATATGTATGTATAAACATTTTTCGCTGAACCATTTGAAAGTAAATTACAGACTCATTAGAATTTACACCTAAATATTTCAGTATCTAACTCCTAAGAAAAAGAGAATTCTTGAAATATGAAACCTAAAAAAGAAAAAGAAAAGAGTTCCTAAAATGACCTATTATCCAGTCCAAATTCAATTTTCCTCAATTGTATCTAAAATGCCCTTTATAATTTCTTTTTTAGAGCCAGAATGCAAACTGCATTCAATTTATTTATTTACACACATACACAGATATTTATTTATATACATATACAGATTTTTTTTTTTTTTTTTTTACTTGGAGGGTCTCAAACTCTTGGCCTCAAACGATCCCCCTGGTACAGCTTCCTAAAGCACTGGGATTACAGGCATGAACCACTGCACCAGGCCAACATCATGTTTAGTTGCTATATTGCTTTAGCCTTATTTAATCTTGAACAGTTTCTACTATTTTTCTTTTTTATGGTACTGACATTTTTTTAATAACAAAAATTTCTTTCTCACAGTTTGGGTGCTGGAAAGTCAAAGATCAAGGTGCCAGCATATGGTGTCTGGTGAATGCCTTCTTGCTGAGTTCTCACTTGGCAGAAGGCAGAAAAGGAAGTAGAACAAACATTGTGTCCTATGGCAGAAGAGTGCAAGAGGTACAATGACTTTTTGAAGAAACAAACTAATTGTTTTATAGAATGTCCCACATTCTAGATTCTGATTTTTTTCTCCTTCAGATGTTTAATTGGCTCCCTTTTCCCCAGTACTCTTGTAAACAGCAGATTGAGACATGATTAGGTTCCAGTTACACCTTTGGCAAGGTGAAGTTCTATATAATGCAACACAAGCAGAGGCATGAAATAAGAGATTTTTCTAGTGGTGCTAAATTAGGTCACTTAACAAACAGAGCCAATCCCTGCACTGTAGATACATTTGACCCTTTGCAAACAGCAATGTGAGGGGATACTTTGGCACTGAGTATAGGGTTTCCCAACAAATATTCTCCTAAACCTTTTCTCCTAATCATTGGCAATCCTTGCCTAAATTAATTCAAAGAATGTTTCACAATGATTTTCTAATGTTTTGACCATCTCTTGTCGAAAATAGGTGTAAATAAAGAAAAACAAATGCGTGCAAAAAATGTATCCAGAATGGCATATGCTAAAGTTTGTACTGATCGCTGTTAATTCTATGGTTATCCAAGAGTTGGTTTAGGCAGGATGTAGTATGATTAAGATACCCCACAACTCTAAAATTTTAATTATGGATGGTGATCTTTATAAAGGGGGAAAAAATCCTACAACATATGTCTTTAGATAAGTACTCCCACAAGGGTCAATGTAGTTGGAACCTGTGGTGTCTGGAACCAGCCCACCAGGATTCTAATCCGTGATCATTCTCTTTCCAGCTGTATTCCCTCGTTATTCATTATACATTTGTCAGGCCTAGTGCCAGTTATTTTTTTAAAAGACTTGTATAATTAAATATTCATATTTGTACCAAAACACTCACAGCAACACCCAATATCATCTCCTTAGGTAATTCTTTTAAGTGTGAACTCTTCAGAGAAAAAGTAAGTGGCCCTAAAAAAGGACCTTTACCTTTGCCTCAGAAAAAGTTCGAGGCCAGACTCTACGCCAAAGCCGTAGATAGTGCGTCCCTGACGCTTTAGCGCACAGACCATGTCCATAGCTGCGACCGCCTTGCTGCTCGGCATGTTGCGTGTAGGTGACAGCGTCCCGAATCACGTTCTCCAGGAACACCTTGAGCACCTGTGCGTTTCCTCGCAGATGAAACTAGAAATGACCTTGATAGCGCCACGCCAGGGCCAGGTGGCAATTGCAGACTTGGTAAGATGGCGTTTAGCACCACCTTTTCCCAAGTCTTTGCCGCCTTTCCGACGCCCACACATGGTAAATAAAAGCTGAATGGTACAGCTAAATAAAGAAACCACTGGCTTGCTACAGCTGCTTATATAACGATTTGCGGACCTTTTTGAAAACTGAAAGACAGAACTAGGTGGGAAAGTGCATTGATTCCCCGCCCCTCTGTTTCTAGTAATACCAGGACCTAAGAAAAAACTGGAGGGAGATTTACTGGTATTTAGAGAATAAGAATCTCTAAACAGAAGTGTCAACTTGTACACAAAGGAAAGTACCTCGTTTTTTTATGTGTATATTTTGTTATGGTCCGGAACGCGAGAAATGACCACTGAGTCCAGATTAGAATTTAACGGTGAGCTTTTATAGCTGGCCAGCGGCGCACCTCTGGCCCAGTCGGAACCAGGTTCAGAGTGTGGCCCAGAACATTGGTAATACATAGTTTACATACCCTTCGCTGCCAGGGAATACGTGACTAAAAGCATACATTCTAGGACACTTTGGAACATCTTGATTAACATTTTTTACCCCTCGGGTAGGTTGAGTCAATTGACGACCTCCCGATGTTATCTGATTTAAGTATATTTAACAAACAACAAGAAGCAAGCAAGGTCACAGAAGCAGATAGCATTAGTTAGAATCAAAGAGAGTACTTTTTTTATATCTTGAACAAATCATTTTACACAGAATAAAGCACATTCCTTACCATCCAAATAGTCATTGTAAAGTTTAACTACATACAGCTGTGCTGTAACATCAATCCCTCCACCAAGTAACCGTTAAATCATCTATTTTAATTATTTTTCCCTAACTATGCTAACAAACGAGGAGATAATCATCTATACCATTAGCAGGCAAAGAGCATTCTTGATTCTACAAATGGACTCTGATCAGTTGCCCAGGGTTGTATTGATTACAATCTTTAACAGGGAGTGAACCAGGTTGAGCAAGCTTAGTCATGCTTTAAATGATCCATCACAAGTTAACTGCCTTGTAAATTCTTTCCCTCCATTCCCAAAAAATAGCTGTTGTTTTGAAGATGGCTGTACTACCGTTCTCAGCCCTCTACAGGACATAGGACACTGGTGGAAAACAGAGGTGATTCAGAGAATCTCTCGCGGAGCCCAGAGAGTCGGACATGTGCCTTGGGGAGGAAGCACGGGTCTGTCACGCTGCTGCTGCCAGCCTGCTGTGGTGGGGCATTCTGACCCCTGGGAGGACAATCCTCCCCCCACTGAGCCCCATACCCACACAGGCAAGGAAGTGCCTGAAGTCAGCGGGAAGTGGTGGTGCAGGCAAACGGTCTGTGTGGAGTAAAAACTGGAGCAGGTATCATTTTGAACTCTCTGGTGCACTCTTCAGAGCTAGCTTTGGCTGGAGGAGGGTCCTAGCCTAGCAGCCACTTCCCAGTTCCACAGGAGTGAGAGTGGAGAGAGACATCTCACATTGGGAGGCTTCCAAATCTAGGAGGGGGGGGCGTATACCTTGGAGGAGACACTGCCCTGGGAACTCACTGTGGTTTTGGCTGGCACTGGAGAGACAGAGCGAGCGTGGTTTTCTGCAGCTGAACAGTGGTGACTCAGTGGGTTGGGGAAGCAGTGGGCTCAGAGCATGGTTCGGAAGCTGCCTGCAATCTCTACTCCTCCCTCTGCCCCATGGGCACCTGATGCGTCAGCTCTAAGTAGGCGGTCGGATGCCTCCCGTGGCCTGGGGACACTGCATGTTGCTCTGTAGGTGGTCACAGTCCCCCTTCCTATCCTAGTCCAGACCAGCAGTTCTGGCATTTGAAGGGGGGGGACAGAAGGAGACAGTACATCTGATCCCTCAACCCAGAACCCGGTCCTCCCATCCCCACAGTTCGGGTTTGGCGTTTGAAGGGGTGGATAGGGGAGTGTGGCAACATTCGAGGCTGACTTGCTAGGCTGGTATTGGGTGGTTTCCCATCTCACCCAGCTGCCTGCATTCTGTGCCAAGAGAACGGAACCCATCTGGGCAGGGCAGCATTGTGAGGGAGGTTATCTATCCAGTTGTGACCTGGGAAGGCATTGCCAACCACCCCCTCCTGCGACTCAGGCCTGGGGGCTTCACAACAAAGGGACTGACTCCACCCCTGGGTGGAGCTGAGAAGGAGACTGTTCTTCCTAAAACTCAGTTGCCAGACTGTTGCATTTGCTTCGCTTCCTCATCCCTGCTGGAGGCTGAAAGATGGTAGAAGCAGCCTATCAAATTTTGGTTAATAAACCAGTTCCAGCATCTCCAGTTCTTGACAAAATAGCCAGATGAGAGAGAACCAGCAAAAGATCACAGGAAACATGAAGGATCAGAGAGAAAAGTCACCTCCAAAAGAAAATACTCGATCATCACCAACTGACACCATTTACATGATATGATTAAACTGACAGAGGAAGAATTCCAAATATGGATTGTTAGAAAACTCAATGACATTGAAGAGAAAATTGATTCCCAACATAGAGAAACCACAAAAACGATTCAGGAAATGAATGAAACATTCTCCAAAGAAATTGAAATAATACAGAAGAATCAAACAGAAATCCTGGCAATGAGGGAAATATCCAGGGAGCTCCAAAACTCAGTGGAAAGTCTGAAGAATAGGATGGACCCTACAGAGGAGTGATTCTAAGAGCTTGAAGATTATGCCTATGTGCTAAATAAATGAGAGGAAGAAAGGGAACACAGAAACAAGAGACAAGATGAAAGTCTACAAAAAGTGTGGGATTATGTACAAAAACTGAACCTAAGGTTTATAGGGTTACCAGAGGCAGAAGAGGAGCATTCACAAGGGCTAGAAAACTTCTTTCACGGAATACTGGAGGAAAATATGCCAGACCTGGGAAGAAATCTTGATGTTCAGATACAAGAAGCACATGGAACTTCTGAGACTCAACGTGAAAAGACAATCACCACATCACGTGGTTATTAGGGTGACCAAAGTAAATGCGAAAGAAGCAATCCTCTGTGCAGCCAGACAAAACAACAAATAAACTACAAAGGTAGGCCTATCAGATTAACTGCAGATTTCTCAACTGAAACACTACATGCCAGAAGGGAAGGGGGTGCCTATCCTTAATCTTCTAAAACAGAATAAAGCCCAACCTAGAATTCTTTATCCAGCAAAATTAAGTTTCATCTATGAGGGAGAAATAAAGTCCTTCTCTGACAAGCATTCTCTGATGGAATTTTCAAAGACCAGAACAGCCCTACAGGAAGTATTTAGACCTGGCTTTCAAACCAAACAGGGCAATAGACACTCTTCAAAGCACAACCTTCAAAGAGTTAAAGGCTGGAATTTGAACTACATGATGGCACAAGGAGTAAAACAAAGCAACTGGATTTTACCCAACAATATGAATGGAAATCTTCCTCAAATCTCAATCCTTTCAATAAATGTTAATGAATTAAAGTGTCCTCTGAAAATAAATAAACTGGCAGAGTGGATAAAAATCCACAAGCTCAGTATCTGCTGTATACAGGAAACACATCTAACCCACAATGATTTGTTCCAGCTGAGGGTCAACGGATGAGGGTCAACTATCATCCAGGCAAGCGCAAGTCAAAAGAAAGCAGGCGTAGCTATACTATTTGTAGAAAACATAAGCTTTAAAATAAAAAAGTAAAAAATGATAAAAAAGGCCACTTTATAATGGTGAAGGGAAGATCAAATAAGAAGATTTAACTATTCTTAATATTTATGCACCCAATGTAGGAGGACATAATTACATAAAGCAAACCTTGTCTGACCTTAATAATACGTTAAAAAATACAGCCATACTAGCAGGGGACTTGAACACTCTGCTGATTGAACTGGATAGATCCTCCAAACAGAAAATGAGCAAACAAGTAATAGACTTAAACAGAGCTATTGAACAAAAAGATCTGACAGATCTCTACAGAACAGTCCACCCAAATAAAGCTGAATTTATAGTCTACTCAGCAGCCCATGGAACCTTTTCCAAAATTGACCACATATTAGCCCACAAATCAGATCTCAACAAATTCAAAAAAATAGAAATTATACCATGTGTCTTCTCTGACCATAGAGGTATAAAATTAGAGTTCAATTCCTATAGAAACTCTCACCGCTTCACAAAGTCATGGACACTAAACAATTTACTATTGAAAAACCCCTGTGTCAAGCAGGAAATCCAGGGGGAAATCAAGAGTTTTCTTGAACTAAATGATAACGGAGACACAAGTTACCAAAGCCTCTGGGATACCACAAAAGCATACCTAAGAGAAAAACTAATAGCAATAAATGCTCACATCAAAAAAACAGAAAACTTAGATATTGACAACCTAATGACTAGACTCAAGGAATTGGAAGAAGAAGAGCAAAAAAATACCAATCCTAATAAAAGAAAAGAAATAACTAAGATCAAAGCAGAACTAAATGAAATTGAGAGCAAAAGAATTATACAGAAGATCAACAAAACCAGAAGCTGATTTTTCAAAAAGAAAAACAAAATCAATAGCCCTCTGGCTAGATGGACAAAAGCTCAAAGGAAAAGGACTCTAATAAACTCAATTGGAAATCAAAAAGGCTATATGTGGTCTTTTCTGGTTACATACAAAGTGAAGAATTATTTTTTCTAGGTCTGTAAAGAATGAAGATAGTACTTTGATGGGGATTGCATTTATTCTGTAGAGCACTTAAGCAAAAAGAACAAACTGGGAGGCATCAGTCTTCCACACTTCAAGGTGTATTATAAAGCAATAATAATTAAATCAACCAGGAATTGGCACAAAAACAGAAACATTGATCTTTGGAACAGGACTGAGAATCCAGAGATGAAACCATCCACATATGGCAAACTCATCTTTGATAAACCAGACAAAAATATACATTGGGGAAAAGAATCTCTTTTCAAAAAATGGTGCTGGGAAAACTGGATACCTACATGCAGAAAAATGAAACTGGATCCCTACCTCTCACCTCTCACAAAAATACAGTCTAGATGGTTAATAGACCTAAACCTAAGGCATGAAACTTTAAGAATCCTAGAAGAGGATGTTGTAAAGACCTTTTCAGACATCAGCCTATGCAAAGAATTCTTGAAGAAGACCCCCAAAGCAATTAATGCAGCAACAAAAATAAACAAATGGGATCTGATCAAATTTAAAAGATTCTGCATAGCCAAAGAAACTATCACTGGAGCAAATAGACAACCTACAGAATGGGAGAAAGTATTTGCTCTCTACACCTCTGACAGAGGTCTGGTAACAAGAATCTACCTGGAACTCAAAAGAATTAAGAAAAAAAATCAAACAATTCCATTTATAATGGGAAAAGGAGATGAACAGAAACTTCTCCAAAGAAGACAGAATAATGGCCAGCAAACATATAAAAAAAGTTCAACATCTCTAATCATCAGAGAAATGCAAATCAAAACTTCAATGAGATACCACCTAACTCCAGTGAGATTGGCCTCTATCAAAAAATCCCAAAACAACAAATGCTGGCGAGGATGTAGAGAGATAGGAACACTCTTACATTTCCCATCAGACTGCAAATTAGTGCAACTTCTGTGGACAAGAATTTGGAGATTCCTCAAAGAGCTAAAAATACAATTACCGTTCAGTCCAGCAATAGCATTATTAGGCATCTACCCAAAAAAGCATAAGACATTCTATTATAAAGACATCTGCACCCGAATGTTTATGGCAGCACAATTCAATATTGCTAGGTCGTGGAAACAACACAAGTGCCTGTCAATTCATGAGTGGATTATTAAACTTTGGTGTATGTTTACAATGGAATATTACTCAATTTTAAGAAATGACAGTGAGCTAGCACCGCTTATATTATCCTGGATTGAGCTTGAGCCCATTATTCAAAGTGAGGTGACACAAGACTGGAAGAATCGGCCCCACATATACTCACCATCAAATTGGTACTGACTAACAATATGGTGCTCAAACGGGGGTTGTGTTCACTCGGGATTGGGGGGGGGTGGGGAGTAGAACTACACCTGAGAGATGTGGTGAGCACTGTGGAGGGGAGGGGCATGCTTGAAATGTATTTGGGAATGGGAATTAAAGGTCTCAATAGGTGGAAGTAAATCCTCTAAAACTGAGTTATGTGAATAGCTGTGCAACTTGGTAAATTTACTAATAACCATTTAATTGTACACTTAAATAGATTAAAGACATGGAATGTAAATTATATTTCAATACATTTGTGTAAAGAAAAAAAAACACTTGCACTCGAATTTTTATAGCAGCACAATTCACAGTTGCAAAATTGTGGAAACAAGCCAAGTGCCCATCAATACATGAGTTGATTAATAAAATGTGGTATATGTATACCATGTAGTACTATTCAGCTATAAGAAACAATGGTGATATAGCACCTCTTGTATTTTCCTGGATAGAGCTGGAACCCATTCTACTAAGTGAAGTATGCCAAAAATAGATAAACAAGCAGCACATTGGTTTCACTGATCAACACCTATGTGGACATATAGAAATAACATATATCGGGTGTCAGGGAGATGGCAGGAGGAGGAGTGTATGGGTATATACATACATAATGAGTCCAAGGCACCATATGGGGGATGGACATGCTTGAAGCTCTGACTTGGGGGGTAGAAAGGGGGGCAAGGGCAATATACATAACCTAATCTTTTGTACCCCCAATATGCTGAAATAAAAGAAAAAGCCATTCTCACTGGAGTTAGGTGATATTTCATTGTGATTTTGATTCTTTATCTGTTATTCTTGGTTGTTTCCATATCTTGGCTATTGTGAATAATGCTCCAATGAATTTAGGCGTGTGGGTATTTCTACAAGGTACTAATTTAATTTTGTAGGGGGGCATATACCCAGAAGAGGGATTGCTTGGTCATGTGGTAGTTCTATTTTTAATTTTTTGAGGATCCTCCTACTTTTTCCATATAGTTGTACCAATTTACATTCCCACTAACAGTGCACAAGGATTTCCTTTTCTGTACATCTTTGTCAACAATTATTATCTTTCCTCTTTTTGATAATAGCCATCTTAACTGGTGTGAGATGATATCGCACTGTGGCTTTGATTTGCATTTCTCCAATGATTAGCAATGTTTAAACACCTTTTCATAGACCTGTTGCTCATTTGTATTTCTTCTTTGGAAAAAAATGTCTTTTCAGGTCCTTTTCCCATTTTCCAATTGAGTTAGTTTCTTTTTTTTTTTTTTTTACTATTGCATTGTTGAATTATATATATATATTTTGGATATTAACTCCATATCAGATATGTGGTTTGCAAATATTTTCTCCCAATCAGTAGTCTGCCTTTTCATTTTGTTGTTTGTATCCTTTGCTATGCAGAAGCCTTTTAGTTAGATGTAGTCACACTTACCCAAAGCAATATACAGATTCAAAGCAATCCCTATCACAATTCCAATGAATAAATTCTAAAATTTGTGTGGAACCACAATAGACACTGAATAACAAAACGAATCTTGAGAAAGAAAAACAAGTTTGGAAGCATCATAATTCCCTATTTCCAATTACATTACAAAGCTGTAATAATCAAAACAATAATGGACTGTCATAAAAATAGAAACATTGACAAATGGAACAGAATAGAGAGCCCAGAAAAAGATCAAGCATGTATGGTTCAACTAATTTTTGACAAACCCATCAAGAAGACACAATGGAGAAAGAACAGTCTCTTCAATCAGTGGTGCTGAGAAAACTGTATATCCACACTAAAAGAATTAAATTGGACCATTATCTTACACCACACACAAAAACCAACTCAAAATCTATTAAGGACCTAAACATAAGATCTGAAACTGTGGAACTCCTATAAGAAAACATAGGGTGAAAGCTCCTTAATATTGGGTATCACACCAAAATTTCAGGCAATAAAAACCAAAATAAAAAAAAAATCTTTTTTCCCATTTTTCTCCTTGTATTTTTGAGTTTCTTGCATGCCTTGCAATGATTTTTTTTTGTATTTCAGCATATTACAGGGTTACAAATGTTTAGGTTACATTTATTGCCTTTGCCCCACCCAAATCAGAGCTTCAAGGATGTCCATCCCCCAGACGGTGTGCACCGCACTCATTACGTGTCTATATACCCATTCCCTCCTCCCATCTGCCTGACACCCGATGAATGTTATTACTATATACGCACTCAAGTGTTGATCAGTTAATACCAATTTGATTGTGAGTACATGTTGTGCTTGTTTTTCCATTCTTGCAATACTTCACTTAGTAGAATTGGTTCCAGCTCTATCCAAGATAATACAAGAGGTGTTAGATCACCATTGTTTTTTGTGGCTGAGTAGAACTCAATGGTATACATATGCCACATTGTATTAACCCACTCATGTATTGATGGACACTTGGGTTGTTTCCACACTTTTGTAATTGTACTGCCATAAACATTCAAGTGCAGGGGCATTTGAGTGCTGCTCCTGAGGGGCTAGAGCCTGTTATGAACAGAAACAGCACTGTTGAGTTTTGTGAGTTCCTTATATATTTTGTATACTGATCCCTTTTCAGATATATGGTGTGAAAATACTTTTTTTCATTCCATAGGTTGACATTTTGTTTTATTAATTGTTTCATTTGGTGTGCAGAAGCTTTTAAGTTTGATATAGTCCCACTTGTTTGTTTTTGCTTTTGTTGCCTATACTTTTGGTGTTATGTCAAAAAAAAAAAAACATTGTCAAGACAAATGTCAAGTAGCTTTTCCCCTATACTTTCTTCTAGGAGTTGTTGAGGGAATATGATTGAGAAATTAATGAGATATGGCTCATAAGATCATTATTGTTTTTTTTTTTTTGCATCACCCAATATTGCTGCATTAAAGACAGAAACAGGAGTTTGCAGGGTTTTGTCTTGAAGGAATATGTGAACTCCTTAGTTTTCATATCAAGGGCTGCCTTGCCTTGGGATGGCTATTAAAGCTCCAGTGTGCATGCATTCCATGGGGCTTCTCGGTTATCTCAGGTCTGTGATGCCTCCCTGATCTTGAAAGACAAGACAGATAGATGCATGTCTCACAGAATGGAAGCCAGAACAATGAGTCCCCTAGGCAAGGGATGAACCCCTGTGGTTATGGGCAATTTAGAATGTAGAGTTGGGCTTCCTGCCTTCTCCTGTCTGCCTCAAATCCACAATAACTAGATAAAAGAAATATAGAGCCACTGTATCTCTTTGTTATTCCTCTGTTAATTGATAGCTATCTCTTAGAACTTAGTAGTTAGTACTTGAAAGATTTTGTAACCATTTGTTCACTTAGAAAGAATAGATTAGAATTTGTTAGAAGCCCTGTGAAAAAAACTTTTAATCCAAACTGAAACTACCTGTTGATATGTAAATCTGTTACCCTGGCAACTGATAATTGATATCTGTGATTATATAAAGCTATGCGAATCTAACCTCAAGGCTGCACTACTGGCAGAGATGTAGTGTAGACTCCTGAGTATCCTGCTTTATATAAACATATGAAACTATACCTTAGTCTGTGTATATTCTTTTATTCTATTTCCTATTAATTTCTTATCTTCTGTGGTGACAACTATATAAGGGATCCAGTTTCATGGGGAGAAGTAGCTGATCTCCTTGTGGTCTGCCCTGCAAGGAGTTTAACAGTTTCAATTGTTATATGTAAGTCTTTAATCCAATAAACCAGACACAAAAAGAAAAATACTACATGAACTCATACATGAAACCTAGAACAGTTAAACAGTTGAACTCACTGAAGCAGAGAGAAGAACAGTGGTTGCAAGGGACTGGGGGATGAGGTTGGGAAGAAGATTTTAACTTTTCAACACACACACAAACACACAGGGCAACTATGGCTGGTGATGGATGTGTTCATTAATTTTATTGTGGCAATCAGTACACAATATATACATACATAAAATCATCATACTGTGCACCTTGAATGTATACAATTTTATTTGTTAATTAAATATCTTAAAATATGAAATAAAATGAGAAAAGATATAGGCAATATGAGGTTAGGGTTGTATTTTTTTTAATGATGTCATCATCAGGAAAAGCCTTACTAAGAAAGTAGCATTTAGAGCAAAATATCTGAGGGGTAAGCATTTTAGCTAAAAGAAAATGAAAGTACAAAATCTCAGAGGCAGTAGTATGCTTGGTGTATTTAAAAGATCAGTTTGCCTGGAGAGTATGAACAAACCAATGAGAAGATGAATTCAGAGAGGGAACATAGAATCAAATCTATAGGAGAGAAAGCCTTTGAAGTATGACATGATCTGAATTATATTTCCAACAGATCACTGTACTGTACTGTATTTTAGTAACAAATAATCACTTAGTCTAAACTGATGAAGGAGCTCAGGAAATTTCACCCCAAAATATGACTCCTTGGTATGAAGAATATTTTGAATTACAGACCCTTCAAGATAGAAAGACATTGGAGGGGGCTTTCCCTCTATCTGCATAAGCCTATCAAAGGAACAATTTACTTCCCTTTCTCTCCCTGTTATGTTAATATACTGCAAGGAAGAGGCTCAAGAGTGCAACCAGACCTGGTCCAGAATATTTTAAACATGGTACATTTACGAGTCAGTCTGTTTCCCCTACGCATCCATTCTCCCAAGTATCTATTCACCCTCCCTGGCAGCTATTTACTACCGATAAACAGAATTAACTATCATCTTCATATCCCACTTCCCTTCTGGGAGGCATGTGTGGGAGTGTCTGGATCCCACTGGGATGCTGGGTGGTCGCTCTGTGGTTCTCCCCGTGTGTATGATAAATAAATCTTTCTCTTATTAATTTATCTTGATTGTGATTTGCTCTTCCAGTGAATTTTTTGGGGAAAGGGCAAGTTTTCCCTGACCCCTACACCAACATTACACATTTATTGAAAGTCAGCTGAAGCCTCTGTTCCACATTCTCCTCACTTAGGGACCCAGACTGGTGCAGTGGTACTGGTTCCCATGACAGCAAGAGAAAGACTATTCAAATGTGCCAGCCTTTAGAGCTTTCAGTCATCTAGAAGTTATTATATCACTCGCATTAACATTTCATTGGCCAACACAAATAACATGGCTATTTAGACTTCAACAGGGTGGGGAAGTACAACCTTGCCATATGCTGGAGGCAGAACAGAAAGTGTCTTGTGGACAACTTTAATGTTTTCCACAATCTCTCTGGCTGCTGCACTGAAAACACACTGTCATCAATGGGCAAGGGTAGATGCAGGAAGTACAATCTATGAGAAGGCAAAGGCTTAAATCAGGGAGGTAGCAGAAGATGTGGTGAGAATTGATTGGACTCTGGACATATTTTGAAGGTAGAGCCAGCAGGTGTTTTTTGAAGGATTTGAAGTTAGGTGTGAAAGAAAGAGAGGAGGCAAGGATGACTCTGAGGATTTTGGCCTGAGCAGCTGGGTAATTAGATGCCATTTACAGTTAAGAACAATGCTTCAGGACAAGAAAGCTTTTGTTGTTGCTGCTATTTTGATTTTTGTTGTGGTGAGGGAATCCCAAGTTCAGAATTAGACTCTTTTGGCCCTTCTAAAATATTTGGAATCTTCTGTTCATGTCCTTTGGCCATTTATTGATAAGGTTGTTTGATTTTTTCTTGTTGATTTTTTTGAGTTCCACTTCTGTATATTAAATCTCTCTTTAGAAACAAACAAAAACCAAAACAACAAGAGATTTGACTTTATCTGTACTTCAGGAGTGTGAAGAGAATCATATGTATCTGATTTCCTATGAAAATATTCTATGAAAAGAGAACTCTCTACCAAATTCTAGAATGGACAGTAAAAACAAATTAAAAAACAAAAAACACACACTAAGACCACACCTCATATATATGGAAAGTATATTTGTCTTAGTGTGGGTTCCCTAAAAGCAAATCCTGAAATGAGATTCTTTTTAAAGGGAGTGCTAGCAGGAGATGCCTGTAAGGTAGTGAGAGAGGGGGAACAGGGAGGAAAGGGAGGCTAACACAAAGATGTGGTTTCAGAAGAAGTCCAGCCTTAGTATAATCCCCCAGTGAGATCTGGAATGCAAATTTTAACTCTATGTCAGTCCCACCCTCCCCTGAGGCAAGGGTGTAGATATTTTGAAGTCCTGTGTCATAAATTAATGGCTAACCTGGGGCAAGGTATTATCCAGGAGCTGGCTCCAATATTTCAAAGACAATCTTCCAGTTAAGGTTATAGATAAGAGCTGTTAGCAGCACTGGCAGTAGCTGGGAAAAGGGATTCATAGGCTATGAACATAGCCTAATACAAAAGCTAAGGTAACTTAGTAAAGAGAAAATATATGGAAAAAATGTTTAACTTAACAAGAAATGAAAAAAAATGGAAATTAACATGATAATTACATTTTTCACTTTTCACTAATTACATTAGCATACAATTTATAATGATAATTTGCATTACTGGAATGTGGAAAATCACATATACACATGCATTGCTGACATCACAAATTATCAGAAACTTTTGGAAACCATATGTATTGTAAATCTTTGGATGTTTAAAACTTTCAACCTGATAATACCACCTTTGACATTATTGACCTTAGTCAATAATCTAATAAAACATAGACAAGATCATGTGCATGAGGTTGTTCATCACAGAATTATTTATAATAAGGAAAAATGGAAATAATTTAAGTCTTCAACAACAGAGGAATCACTATACAAATTTTTTGTACATTTACTGGATAGCCTATTTTTAGCTGTTAAAAATGCATTGTAGATTATTTGGAAAATGGAATGGTGCTTATTCTGCAAAATGAAGTGAAAAAATCATATAAAATCACAAGTGCATTTTTATTTCTATAATATCAATGACCATGTTTCAGTGATTTTATTATGAGTGATCTGTTTTTGTTTCTCAAATTGTCTAAGTAATTCTATTTCTATAATTAAAATAAATTTATTGTAAAATGAAACAAGAATTCTCTTTTAAAAAAATGGAGTTCTTAGATGTTTAACTCCCTGCACCTTTCAGTCAGAGATTAAAGATTTGCTTATAAAACAGAATGAGTATTCAAAGTAGTTCTTTTGTAAGCCCTGTGCTGAGTGATTATGAGAAATAGGATGCTTTTTAGGTCCAATCTAGCACTAGGGAGTTCCCCCTTATCTGAATGTTCACGTTACCCTTTAGAGCACTTTCATTCATTTAACAATTGAAACGCATTTTTATCTACTACATGCAATGCACAATGCTCACTGTTAGAAATATAAAGCAAAATAACAAGAACTTTACCTTGAGGAACTCGTAGATTAGTGGAGTAGAAACAACTAAAATGGGGTAAATTCCAGAAGAGAGTTAAGACCAATTATTACTGGAACAAAGGAGAAAGAAAAAGGCTACACAGATATCATGTCTCTGAATTTCTGTAATTCTATTACCCAGTGTCTATCACTGCATTGCCCTTGCCCCCTCCCCTCTCCAGTCAGAGCCTCAAGCCTGACCATCCCCCAGATGGTGCACATCGCACTCATTATGTACGTATAGACCCATCCCCGTCTCCCCCCTCCCGTCTGCCCGACACCCAGTAAATGTTGTTCCTGTGTGTCCACTTAGGTGTTGATCAGCTAATACCACGTGGCTGGTGAGTACATGTGGTGCCTGTCCATCCATTCTTGGGATACTTCACTTAGTAGAACGGGTTTCAGCTCTATCCAGGAAAATACAAGAGGTGCTATGTCACCGTTGCTTCTTATA
>CAUYRT010063912.1:0-41776 GCA_963574885.1 Lepilemur ruficaudatus | reverse complement strand
TTCGACAGAGTAGGTGTTTGAATGTAATAAGATAAGTCAACTTGAGTGGTAATATATTTTGGGAAATCAGCTCACTACAAATTGTGACTGTAAACATTGTACTGTAAATGTTTTGTAGTTTTCCCCCAATAAAATTTTTGGAAAAAAAAGTACAAGGAATAAAAGAGACTACTTTTAAAGAAAATTCATAACTTAAAAAAAAAGGCCAATTCTGCCACTCCCCAAAGGCAATCAATGTCTATATTAATATTTCATTTCTTTTTTTAAAAAAATAATCTGCATGTATTATCACTTTCCTCATAAATGAGTTCCAATATTAATAATGGTCCTGTTAACTGTTTATAACAAAAAGGAAGGGAATGAAGGAGAGGAGGAGGAATGGAGACAGGAAGGGAGAGGGCAATAGAAAAGTGCCACAGGTTACTTTGAACCTTGAATTGTGCCTTAATCTTCCATAGCAAAGATCTAGTCATTAGGACATTAATGTAATTCTCTTCAGAAGCAGGATTAAAGCTTCAGAAAACAGCATCGTGTGAATCATCCGAAATTGAGAAAAAGCACTGTGTTTAAATAGGAAGAATTATAAAGAATTTATAGCACCTTTAATCTCAAATGATTGATAAGAAAAGATTAAAGTGTAATTTTTCACTTGCAGTATTGGAAGCCTTAGTTTTGCTAAATCTTTGGACTCTGAATAAAAAATCTGAATCAATCCTTCAATTTTACTACAGACGCTATTGAAACATTGTCTTCACATCAGAATCATTTCTTCTCAGAACCCAAGTCTCCATTTTTAAATGTAAGATATTTATTAAAAATGAAGAAAATCAGTTATATCAAGTATTAGCTGTGAGAACACTGCCTGGAATTCTAATTCTAAGAATTAATGTTTTTGAGACTACTATGAAAAAAATTTTCAGAATTGAAAATGTTGCTTTAAGGCTGCATATGATAGTCAATTTGCAGTTATCTGAAAGAATTCCCATAGATACATTACAGACTTGCAAGTTCTTAATTTAATGGCTGACTCTTGCTTCACAAATGGCTGATGTTGCTTCACAAATCACATAGTCTCTCCCATTTAAGGAGAGTAAAACCTGTAAAATCCATTGCTGTTATGATATTTTATGATTTATTGTAGTATCCAAATACATTCAGAATTTTGTGCTTTGCAATTTTAAATTTATACTTAATAGTTGGTTTTGTTTGGAATTATTTTACAAATCTTCATACAAAGATTTTAATGCCCCAATATCAAATTCTGCAGATCTCCATGATGCTATTCTCATAGTTCAAATGAAAAACAACATCTAACAAATTTGAAAGCTGGCACTTTGGTTAAATGTTTCATTGCCAATTATGAAGTTCTAACTAAACAACTTTTCTTTTTTTAAGCCAAGATTTCATCATAATTAAAGATGTTATAGAAATCTGACTCAGTGAGCTTAGAGGCAATTTAGGAAAGCAAAATAAAAAAAACCATAAATGAGCAATTTGCATGTTTTTCTCCTCTATTTCATTGCCATGTGGTGGGAAAATAGACAGTTTATGGATTATGGTGGTCTCATCATTTCTAGTAAATCAACTGACTGACCAAAGTCTCCAGAAAGTTTCATGGTTCATGAAGTTTTAAATTACAAATTCTCACATCATCCATCTTCTAATTTATAGCAGCTGGAGCAAAAATCAGTTCTAAACAATTAGCTCAGAAAGTACTGGACCCTTTTTGTTTGATTCCATCAGCATCATTCTTGAATGTGAATCCTACATCTCTAAGCCAATTCCTCAGCGACTTCTCATCAGGGTTCTAAATATTTGGTCTTTCTTCTTATACTATTCAATGACAGATATTTTGATAGCATTAGCTCACATTGATCACAAATGTTTCATAGTTTCTGTTTGTTGATGCTTTTGAGAGATAACATAAATATTACAGTGAAAACCAGGAGAAAGAAATGAAGTATTAGATAATAATCAACTGGTTACTAAATCAAAGCATAGAAACTGAAGGGGATGACTACTGGCTTGTTATTTATGGCATGAAAGAGTCAATATAAAATAGCTGCTGTTTGAGTATCAAGGATACATCTAGATTATTGTGTTCTCAGTTTATGTAATGTCTCAAAGCCCTTTGACACTAATGACCAATCTCTACTTCTTACACTCTCTTGTACTGTGTAATACATTTTTTCAGTTTTTTTCCACTTCCCCATTACTGGTTATTCTTCTTCTACCATTTCCCATTGTTGAGTTTCCTTGTGTTTAATACTGAATTCTTTACCTGAACAATAGACTTTAATTAGCTTTAATTAACTGTATGCTGACAACTCCAAAACTCTATCTCCTGTTCATACTTCTCCTTAGATTCCAGGCCTTCACATCCAGTTTCTTATATATTTAACTGAATGTCTCACAGGCATCTTAAATTAATCCCAAATTGAACTCTGAAAACTGTTCTAAGCCAGTCTTTTCTAAATTTACAGGGTACACCGCATGCCCAAATTGCTTAAAGTGACACCACATAGGTAATCATCTAGAACCCTGGAATCAATCCTGGACTCTCTCCTTTTCTTTACCACCCACATTCAATCTGTGTGTGTGTGTGTCCCATGATTTCTGCCTCAAAATATATCTTGAATATGTTTACTTGTCTTTATCCCATCACCAACCACCTTTGTTAAAACCCTTTCCAGCCTCCTTGCTATTGTCCTCCTATATTTTCCTCTGGTCTTTCTCTGATCTTTTGTTACACAGCAGCCAAGTAAACATGAATCAGATCAGGTCAGGATTTAAAAAATCCTTCAATATCTCCTCACTGCACTCAAAATCAAATCTCCCAATGTGGGTCCACAAGTCCTTGAAAAGTGTGACTCTTGATTGCATCTCAATCATCTTTTAATATATCCTCTTAATTACTATTAGCATCATTTTATCTCCTAGCATTTGTCAGTTTTCCTCCCAACTTATTAGCACAGGACATGTTTTTACTTCTACCTGAAATGCTGGGCTCCAGGTTCTGAACACGGCTGGTTCTTATCACATCCATCAAGTCTCAATTTAAATGTCACCTCCTCAGTGAAACCTTCCCTAACCATCTGTCAATACCATTTGTTTTCTACCATGGTTCTCTGTTCAATAAAACCTAAGAGTCAACAGCAAAGACTGTACCTGAGCGCACATCCCAGCTTTGCAACCTCCAATTGCGTGACACCAGAAAACTCATTTGACCTATTTGTGCACCTGGTTCCTCATTTCTAAAGTGCAAATATGTATCTGTCTTGTCTACAGCAAAAAAAGAAAAAATATATGAAGTGCAAATAATTATAGTACCCACCTCATAAATTGGTAAGATTAAATTACAATGAGCAAACACATAGAACTGATTCTGGCACTATTTTATCAATGTTCAATAAATGTTAATAGTTTTCTTCATAACACTTCAAAATGTATTATTGGTCATTTATTGGTTTGCTTGATTTTGTCTTTATTTACAGTCTGTCTCCTAGATGACCAAAAACTCTGTTAATCAGGACATATGTTTTTAAATGTTATTGTAAACTCAGTGACAAACACAACAGCAAGCACACAGTAGATGTGCAATAAATTATTGAATTTAGAAATTGTCCTGAAATGGATTTAGGAGCTCCTACCTAGAGAAATCTGTTTTATTTTCTCATTTGGCTATGGAAAAAAATAAAATTTGTTGCCTTAATCATAGGTTTTAACCATTCATCAATATTTATGTGTATGTAAAGAATTATATAAATATACTTATTTTTAATCCTAAATTCACTCTTAATAAACATAAAACATTTTAGCCATGAGTAGGCAATCCATTTGCACATCATTTTTCTTTATTCTCCACTTTTGTCTTCAAAAATTTTTATCTTTTCATGTGGGGCTTCTGTCATTTTTCCATAGCATCAGGGGCTTTCACTGTAGGCTTTCAAACCATATCTAATCTTTCAGACACTAATATTAATAGTTTGCATGCAACACTCAGGCAAGAGTTTTATGTTACTACTGTTGTTGTTGCTGTTGAAATTACAACATTTTCTCTTGACCTCTGAATAACCGAGCTCTGCAAAACAATGTTTTAGGCTTTAGATCACAGGGCTTTTTACTCTTTGTTTTCCTATTTACTTTGAAGTTCGTCTTTGACCATCTCCTATTCCAAGAGAGGTCTCCGGGTCCCACTCTTCAAAAGGACTAGCTAGGGTCTATTGGATGACACTTCTTCCAGGGCTGCCCGAAAACATAGCTACGGTCACCCCTTGTCTTGCTCTGAAAAACCTACATAGAGCCTCTTAGTGACTCATCAAGTCTGCTCAGAATATGACTCCGTATCAATCTATTCTAATCTTTAGTTTTTCTTATTTGATAAACTATTATAATAGTAGGAGCTGGATCTCATGTTTAAAAAAGTGAAAAAGAGTGAGCCTAGCAATAATTGGCTTCTTTCTTTATAGTTCCTCTTGGCCTCATCTGGTTATCAAGTCATAATTTTACACCCATGCAGGGGTGAGACTTATCTCACACTTATGTGCATTCTAAGTCTCAGTTATTGCTTCCAATCCAATAGGTGAAAACCTATAATGCCATTGTTGTTTCCTTAGGGATTTCTGTAAAAATGATTGTAGGTGAACAAGTTTTTTTTCCTATTTTTAACTCAAAACATAACTTTACCCATGCAGGGGTAAAACACAGAAAAATTATATAAACATATATACTTTAACCTAGCATTTGTACTTCTAATAACTTATGTGTCAAAGTGCACAAATTTACAAAAATACATCCATGAGGAAATAGTTTGGGTTTTTTGTTTGTTTGTTTTGCCTATCCAGTATTCATTCACCCATCACTCCTAGTTTCATATTCTTTTAGTGGGGCTCATACCACATGCTCCAAGAGTGGCTTGTGAATGTCTGCACCCTCCCAAAATTCATATATTAAAATTCTGCCCCCTCAAGGTGATAGTATCAGGAGGTAGGGACTTCAGAAGGTGATTAGGTTATAAAGGTAGAACTCCTATGAAGGGCATTTGTGCTCTTATAAAAGGGATCCTGAAGAGATCCCTTGTCCCTGCTGCCATGTGAGGATACAGCTAGAAGGTGACACATCTATGAACCAAAAAGTGGCTGTTACCAGACACCAAATCTGCAGGCACCTTGACCTGGACTTCCATCCTCTGGAATGGTGAGAAATAAATTTGTTTATAAACCACACAGTTTAAAACATTTTGTTATAGATTACTTAACAGTCTAAGACATGACACAAGCTTGAAAATCAGAGTATCTCCTCTTATAACTCCAGCCGTTGGTTAGGAGAAAGGCTTATGGACCAATCAGACCCAAGCAGAGTTATTCATATCACTTTCACTTGAGGAAACAGAAGACAGTGGCCCTTTTTTCTGCTGATTCCCTGGGACTGGACTGTAAGGCTGGAGCTACTGGCAGTCATTCTGTCATTCTGCCATCTTGAAGGGAGAGAGTCACTCTAATGAGAGAATCAGCCCGGAGAGGAGCAAAGTCATCTCTGTAGAGAATTTTAATTGTGGCACAATAGTTGAATACTAAATAGCCATTAGAGAAAATGAGCTCGAGTTATAGATAGTTCTATAGACAGGCATTTGGGATATATGAATGTTTCAGAAATGAAAGTTTATTATAGTGCCATTTAAAAAATAAAAAAACTATTTATACATATAGAAATGTCTATACATATATAGACTTGTATACATATAGAAAATTGCTTAAATTATAAGTAGTGTTACTTTCATGATTTCTCATTTAATGGCATATTTTTATTTCTACTTTATACTCATCTGTTCTATTTAAATATTTTACCACGAGCTTGTACAGTATCAACACAGAGGAAGAAAAATATGGAAGTACTTTTTTTGTAGCCCTTTTTTTGAAGTGTTATCAATCTTCTATAGAAGTTATGAAATCATTTACTATTTCTTATAAGTCAATGGTGTATGTCATCAAATTATGACTCTTTATGATGCAAATTGAAATAGGAAATGAGGAGAGATATGTCTGTCAATGAACCAAGGGAAAGTATTTTTATTTTTCTTAATACAGTCTACATAATTGATGTAGTGTGGTGAACAGACTTCAAGCTAGCCCCATGATTCCACCTCCTGGTGGTCATTCCCTTGTCAAACTGCCTTCCCTTTAGTGTGGGTGGAACCGATGACTTCCTTCCAACCAACAGAACATAGCAAATGTGATGGGATGTCACTTTGAAATTATGTTACATTTTATGGAAAAAGGTGATGGAATGTCACTCTGGTAATTACATTATGTAAGAATCTCATAGAACATTCTTATGTAATGTGATCTACTCACTCTAGGGGCTCAGGCACTCCCTTTCTGTCACCCCTCCCTCCTCAGGGTTTTGAAAAAGTAAGCTGACATAAATCCAACAGTTACAAGGAAATAAATTTTACCGACAACGAGAGGGAACTTGGAAGCAGATCTTTTCTCAATAGAGCCTTCAGCCAAGCTATGCCTAAATTTCTGACTCACAAAAACTGAGATAATAAATGTGTGTTGTTTTAAGCCACCAAGCTTGTGGTAATTTGCTACACAGCATATAATGCTAATACAGATGAAATAGACTTGAATTCTAAATTTCATACAAAATTTTGTAACTCTACTGTTTATTAAGATAAGCAATATTCAGTACATGCATGTTGAAAACATCAATATAAGAAAGCTAATTTGTAAAAAGTTACAGGGTAGTGACTGAAAAAGGAAAAAAAGACACCAAGGACAAATTATGTTTTCCTTTTAGAATTATTAAGCCCTACCTAGCTATGCTGCTCCCAACATAAAATGAAATTCAACACTGATTATGTTTCAGTAGTTTAAAACGTAAAACATGAAGTCTTGGTGTTTCTACAAAAAGGTCCTTAACACACTTAAGGAAAAAAAATAACCTCGGAGAATAAAACAAATGTGTATCTCACCAAAGGGAAATGTAAAAATAGTTTTATTCATATCAAAATTATTTGATATAATTTCAATCCTTGGCTAATTATACATATTTAATTAGATATTCTATCCTGACATGCAGGGGTGAAGTCCTTATTAATTTCAAACCAAATTCTACCTGCATACATAAAGTATAAATTTATTCACTAGAAAATAAAAACAAGCATATATTTATAGATACATTTAGAAGGTATTACTAATATTTGCTAAACTGTATCTATAAACACTGATTTTAAAATGTAAAATGAGATCCTTTCCAATTTTGAATTGATTTTAATCATGTCAACCCACACACAGATTCCCACATAAAGACATATTCTTATGTGAAATATTTTTCTTCAGTAGAGTTCAAATAAATATTGTCTCTCAAACGTTTTAGTAACTGCGGTAAAAACACTGATTGTGAATTTATTTTTCTTACAGCTTGTATATGTTTTCTTTTTCTTGAATTGTCTACCCTTGTAGATGAGAGATTTGAACAATTCTTTCCACAGTGGTAAAAGCGTCAGAGGTCAAAAGTTTCCAAGCATGGCCTAAATCTAAACAGCAAGAAAAATATCAAAATGTATGCAAAAATATACAGAAAGGTTACTGATCTTGCAAAAGAAAAACATAAAGCATACCAGAAAACGCCTTAAGAAAATAAACCTTGTGTTTGTCTAACAAAACCCATCAAGTTTTAAATAATAATCGCATCAACTGCCTTAAAATCTTAAAACAAAATCCATGTCCATATGATGACTAGTATTAGGCCAAAAAAAAAAAAAAAAAAGATTGTGTCCTGTTTCCATTGATAACAATAATGGAATAGATAGTGGCCAGTTTAACCTAGGGAATGGAAACCAACCCAGTAGAAAAACTGACGGTAAAAAAAAAAAAAGAAATCAAACCACTGCTGTGTATAAAACTTTCCAGAAAGAAAATAGAGAATTGCTATAATTATCTGGATAATTAAAGCTCAAAAATGTAAACCATGCTGCCCCATTATTTAGGTATCTCAGAGAACAATTTACTTATAATTTTCACTTTGACTGCATGGCTATATTTCATGAATTAGCATTTCTTCAATCAAAGGCTGTATGGTTTTACCAGACTTTACTTAAGGGTTCAGAGTAATCAAAGAGAGCTACAACATAGAAACAGATATCTTAAACTGTATACCTCACATAACTTCATAGGGTTATGTAAGCTTTATAAGCAATTGAGGTTTTATCCTAAGCCTAAGGGAAAGACATTCATATAATCAGATTTTCATTTGGAAAAATTTGCTCTGGCTGTGATATGGAGAATTGGTTGTCAGAACAAAGGTGGGAGGGCAGTAATATAGATGTCAAAGTAAGAAAATATGAATGTGCTATGTTGTTTCACTTAAATAATTCAACCTATTTTCTCTGCTTTCTGTGCTCTTTGTTCATATCTTCAAGTGTCATCCCCTCTGTGAAACACTTCATGAAATTCCAGCCCATTTTGTAGAATCACCCATTCCTGCTTTTGTGCCCCACTGAACCTGGTATGTTTTTATCATGGCACATATACTATTGAAATGCATTTATATATATATACACACATATATGTGTCCTTATATCAGTAGATTGATTTTTAATGGAATTTATTTTCTGTCCCCAGTATCTAACACAATGGTTGGCCTTGTGCTGACTGAAAAGTTCTAGTTGACATAGGAAACAGTTATTTTGATCTATTTCTGTATTTTCCCTAAAAATCACTCTTAAGAAGATATTCTGAAAATATCCATTTTGGCAAATTTGAATGAGCTATTTCAATAGCACTATGATTTAAATTACTAAAAAAAAAGAAAAAGCAAGGAGGGGGATTTTGTCCAAGTTGTTCACACTTCATTTCCTGGTCCTAGAAATGTCTTTCACATAGTAGGTATTCAGTAAATATTATTAAAATAATTTTAAATGACTCATTTTTAACTCAAGTATCAGCTTTCCCTTTTCTTTTTAAAGTATTATCAACTGCTAATATATGTGAAAAACATGCCTGCCATCTACTCTTAGAGTCTTTGTTTGCTTGTCACAATGTGGAAGCCCATACTAAGGCATCTGTCAACAATGGAGCTTATGCTTCTGAAAGGTTGGTGTAGAACAGGACACCTTTTGTTTTACTACCACGAAACTACCACACAGACATGACAGTTGAAAAATGATAGATGTGATAGTATAGTTGCTTTGGTCCAAAGGAAAGTTGCTGAAAATATTAAACCCTTCAGAAGGGTACTGCCTTCTGAATACACCTGCTCTCCTTAATCTTGCTCGACTTTCCTCATCAAGTTAATTCTATCCTGGCTCTATCTTCAAACCTGCTCACTGCGAATATCTACACCCTTAAGTAAACCATGCTCTGTATACTCTTCGATTTGGTGTTTGTCCTCTTGTCTCACCAGGTCATATGTGGGTCATAATAAGTAGCACATTTCCAAAAATCCATCATTTGGTCTAGAGCAACAAAAGGGGTTAGTGAAGGATGTGTTTCGGCAATCCAAAACTGTAAAACTGTTCCCCTTTCTCTCTCCTTCTCTCTCTCTCTTTCTCCCAACCACCCCTACCCCCTGCCAAATAGCTCTCAAAATCATTTTATGTTTAGTTTTCAGAGAATGAACAGCCAAGATCCATATTAGGAAGAAAACACACCTGAACAATCCAGGCAACAATTCTAACATCACTACAATATTATGCATAAAGAAGTTAGACTTTACCACTACCTGTGTGTATTAGTGTCCTAGGCCTCCCATAACAAAGCACTGTAAACTAGGTGGCTTAATACAATGGAATTTATTCTCAGAGTTTGGGAGGCTAGAAGTCCAAAAGTTAAGGTGCTAGCAAGACTACGCTCACTCTGTCTCTAGGGAAGGATTTTTCTTTGCCTCTTTAGCATTACTTGACTTGCAGAGGCATCACTCTGACCTTCCATCTTCACGTGGTCTTTCTTCCTCACTGTGTGTGTGTGTCTTCCTCTGTGTCTCTTCCTCTCTTCTTCTAAGTACACTAGTCATATTGGATAAACTACCCCACACACACATTGTAGTAAAATCTCAGCTAATTACATCTGCAACAACCCTATTCCCAAATAAGGTCATATTTTGAAGTTCTGAGGAAGATACATATTTTAGGAGGATACTATTCAACACAATATACCACTTTGGGTAAACCTTCAAAGCTGAACTGTGATTGTGGTGCCATTCTGTAACAGCAAATGGGAACACTACTAGATTCTTCCATAACAATAATCAGAAGTTTTAAAATTATAGCAATAATTTCTCCAAATTGAAAGTAAGGCTGTTACCGTCTTACCATAATCTGATGTGATATGCAGACAATATGTGTAGAAATATCACAACTTCTTTTTTTCATGTGGTAGCTATTGCAAAATTCCATGTTTTAATATACAGCCTTTTTACCCCTTCTTAGGTTTCATAATTTAAAAAAGAAATCATACTCATGTGTCTAACTACACAAAAGATAGTTTAGTAAAAGGCATGGTTTTCTGTTAACATGTACCAACATTTGATCACAAATGATCAAATCCACAATATACCTATTTTTTCCTTTCTGCCTTGATGCCATAACAAAATGCTATAAACTGGGTGGCTTGTAAACAACAGAAATTTATTGCTTATAGTTCTAGAGGCTAGGAAGTCCATAACCAAGGCGCTGGCAGATTCGGTGCCGGATGAGGGCCAACCTCTTGGTTCTTAAGAAGCTGTCTTCTTGCTATGTTCTCATGTGGCAAAATGGGTAAGGGATCTCTCCCTGGCCTATTTTATAAGGGCACTAACCTCATTCATGACCTCTGCTGACCTCATGACTTAATCATCTTCCAAAGGCCCCCCCCCCATCACCAACAGCATCACCTGGGGGTTAGGATTTCAACAGATGAATTTGGGGGGAAGGGACATAAATATTCAGTCCACTGTACCTAGCTTCCTGACTCACAAGCATTCTGTATAAAATAGTGTCTTAATATATTAACTCTACCCCTACCAATTATAATAGTGAGCTGCATAAATTTACTTGTCAATATCAAAACATTATTTCATTTCTTCCTAAAATTTTTTCAAGCCTTAAGAAAAGATATGGTGCTCAGTATATAAGTTTACATGTATATGTAAGTTTAAGGCTTTGGAGATTATAAATCTTTAATTTTATGCTTTGTTGATTTCTATGTTTATCATTTATGGTTCCTCATTCCTTTCCTTAATTGTGTAAATTATTAGTCTTAAACTCTGTGACTGCTTCCTTTAGGTAAAGAAAATGGAAACTCATTCTAGGAGGAAACATGGTTCATGATAAATGAAGGTAGACACCTCTTCTATTTTATTCCTATTACTCTCTGTCATGATGCCCACAGTCATGATGACCTCATTGACTATGGAACAATGACTTCGTTTCTACACAGATTTAGTACAAATCCCATTCCTAAATCATAGAGCTAGTTTGTGGTCTACTCTCCTGTAAACATAAAGAATTTGGATTATTTTTCTTTAACGTTGCTCATACATGCAAAGCCACGTGCAACTTCTTTATACACACCCTGTCTCAGGAGATCTTCTGCAGCTGTACACTAAAATGGCATTTTGTTACACAGAAGAGCTCCGGAACATATGGAGACTGGCAGTTTTTGTGGGATTGCCCTTTTTCCAGATTAAGTTAAATCAATCTGGGCTCAGCAGCAATGTATGGGGGACTCTACTATTTATTCTTACCCTTGTTTAAAAAAAGAAGTGTCTATTCATCTTTGTTTTCCTTTGCTAAGCTAATTCCCCATGCATGACTAACAACTCCCCTGTCCCCACCTCAATTTCACAGTAATTTGCATACTAAGAAAACAACCGTTGATGAGGAAATTTGCCAAAATCTAAATGAAGTCTAAATAACATATATTCCCTAGCCCTCACTAATCCACTATTTTTGTTACCCATTCAAAGATCTACATTAGGCAGCCATGACTCCCCTCTACAAAGACCAAGTTCACTCTCCACCGGAAGATCGTATTTATTTATGTTTTCAGAATTCTTATCCCTTATCATAGAACTCACCAACTTACTGGTTCTATAGCTTCACACTGGATAAAACATATCTAATTCTAGAGAATTATTTACATTTAAAATGTCAATAGGGACTTAAATTCGTATTTACATATTATTTAACATACTATTCATAAAATTCTGATAAAAAGGTATTTCAAGGAAGAAGTAAAACCTCTTTAGTTTTTTCAGTAAAGATCAAGGTACAAGAAAACTAAAATGTTCAAGATAACACATAGACTGTTCATATAGAATTCAAAGATGGAACTATCACTACTGAGAATAAATTCCCCAAGACTAGAACTATTCAAGTATATGGTCCAGGTGAATTCAAAGTGTCCATGGTGATGGAAGGCTGGGAAGGAGAGGGAGAACAAGGGAGTAGTACTGTATATTAGGTCATCTGTAGGATTCTGAGATTTTCTGATTGTATTATCCTCTGTCATATCTGCAGTATACTACTTATTTCACAACAGTGTAATGCTCTCCTTAAAAAAGGGTTGGGTGCAGTGGCTCACATCAGTAATCTTAGCATTCTGGGAGGCTGAGAAGGGAGGACTGCCTGAAGCCAGGAGTTCAAGACCAGCCTGGGCAACATAGCAAGACCCCGTTTCTACAAAAAGTTTAAAAATTGTGTAGGCATGGTAGTGCTTCTCAGGAGGGTGAGGCAGGATCGTTTGGGTCCAGGAGTTTGAGGATGCAGCGAGCTACGATGACAACACTGCACTCTAGCCCAGGGAGCAGAGTGAGACCCCATCTCAAAAAAACAAAAAAAAATTCTATGTTACCCTATTTCATTATATTTTACATCTTATATAATAAATGCTCAACTATTTTGTAGGAAACTATATTCTCATTTTTTTTCTTTTTTTTTTCTTTTTCTTTTCTTTTTTTTTTTGAGACTGGGTCTCTCTCTTGCTCAGGCTAGAGTAAAATGATGTCATCACAGCTCACTGCAACCTCAAACTCCTGGGCCCAAGTAATCCTCCTGCCTCAGCCTCCCAAAGTGCTTGGAACTACAGGCATGCGCCACCATGCCTGACTAACATGTTTTCTTATATAGTAATTTATATCATAGTATTACTGCTTTAGGTTGTGTTTAGGAATGCTCCATATATTTAAAACATCAAATTTAATATGTTTACAATAAAGAGATGAAATCATTTCATGAATCATAGCTGTTCTTTCTAGGTCAAAACCTGGCAGACAATGGAACAAATGTTTGTTTTTCCATTCATAATTAAATCTTTTGTGTGTATGATTTTTCAGTTATGTGTGCCAGAAAAAGGGCATCTGTAGTTTTTAGACTTTGCATGAATACTCCAAAATACTATTCCTCTTTCCAAACCACCATGACAACTAATTGATCTAGCCAATTACTCTGCCCGATTAGAACTCAGAAATTCACATTTGCATTTGCCAATAATTTACCATTTCTTTCCTGCCAAATCTTTCCACTATTTGTAATTTGCTTTTATTTCCTTAATTTTGATTCCATGATTGTCCTTCATATGTCATTTTTTAAAACAACTCTCATTACAAAGTGACAATAGAGACTATCTCTGATTAACTGCCTGATTGAGAGCTTTACATTCATAATTTCTTTTCCTCTTTTCTAAGATTAACATTATTTCTCTTACTATTTTAATTACCAGTTTTCTTCTATATATATATTCTTTGAATTACCCAATACATGTATATAAACTTCTCATTAACAATGTGACAAGAAAAAAGCTAAAGTCCCTTTCATGTCATCATTCATTTCACTTCTCAAATGTAACCATTGTTGTTTTTACCTATATATTCCATTGTATGTATTTTTGTGCATTTACATTCATATATGTACCCATAGGATGTCCTCCACTTAAAATTCCCTCCCTTACTCTCTACCTGATGCAACTTCTATCTAAATAACCTTCAGGACATCTCAAAAATTACTGCTCTCTGGAATTCTAATTGCATTCTTCTATTGACTTTCCTTAGAATATGGTGTTCAGCCTTTTATACTGACACTTAATATAGCACAGCTTCTTTTGTAGCTACTCGTATGCTCCTTAGGATATCCCGGCTAATTTTGTTAATTTTTCCTTCATTAACAAAATGTTTATGAACATGTTCTGTGTTAGATAATTTTTATAGGTACCAGTAATGCATCAAGAAAAAGAAATGCTCAAGATCCTGGCCATTTGAAACAGAGAGACCATCTTACGTACATTCAGTCTATTCCACTGCTGAGCATGTCATAATTGAAGTAAAAGTTCAATAAATCCTTTGTGAGGGCTAAGTCATGCACATTATATGATATAGATACATAAATAAACTAGGGTAGATACATACACTGTGTGACAGTTAATTTTGTGTGTCTACTTGGCTGGGCATGGTGCCCATATATGTGGTGAAAACATTTAAGTTGGCAGATTTTACGTAAATCAAATTGCCCTCAATAATGTGGGTAGGTATCATTCAGTTAGATAAAGGCCTGAATAAAACAAAAAGACTGACATGCCCTCAAGCAAGAGGGAATTCTGCCAGCAGATGGCCTTTGGACTAGAATTGCAACATCAGCCCTTCTGTAGATCTCCAGACTAACAGCCCTTGAACTTGAACTGCAGATTTTGGATTTGCCAGTCTCCACATGCATGCAAGGCAATTCCTTAAAACAAATCTCTCTCTGTGTAAGTATACACATCCTATTTGTTCTGTTTCTCTGGAAGTCCCTAATACGCATAGAAGAAAGAGTAAAATATTTTAAGCATTTATTCAGAGACTGTGGATAGGCTTTGTGGTAAACTCTGTTATTACTGCCTCTCCTTTTGGGAGGACTGTCAAAGTCAAACTTTGCTTTCTACCTAGTGGTACCTCTTCCTATGGGAGAACTGTACTTCCCTGCATCCATTAACAACATGAGGCTTTTCTGTGTGATTTGCCTTAGCCAATGAGAAGTGAGTAGATGTGAACAATGCCACTTGCAAGCAGATGTTATTTCCCCTCTGCCATATGAACACCATGTCCTAGAAAGACACTGCTCCTTCATACTGAACTCCCGACTAAAAGGCACAGGGACTCGAGCTGTGACTAATTCACCAGCATGGAACCTAAATATGAACAAAAGAGAAGCTTTGATGATTTTCCAACTGCTAATATTAAAGCAAAACTAGCCGTAACTGACTAATACCATCTTAATGGGTTATTGAACTAATGCCCTCCCTCATAACCACAAAACTGTATGAAAAAGATTGTGTGGATAAATAGGTACATAAATATATTCCTCCTCCTCCCGCTCTGGGGAAAGGGTCTGCATATATCTTGAATTCTCAAAGCAGTCTTTACCTAAAAAAGATTAACCACCATGGCAAATTGCTGAATAGAAAAGAAGATATTCACAACTAGCTGTGACAAATACTCTAAGGAAGAAGCCTTCAGCAATCTTCTACATTATGCTGATTTACTCTCTGTGAGTGTTTTACAATCTCTCATATGAGAAAAAAAAATTATCGTGCCTGCTTAAAGGCAGTCAGCTCTGAGGAAGAATTCATTCACTGGGCAAAATATACACTGAGTGCTAACTCTATGCTAAAGAGTATAGGAAGCACTGGTGACAAAGACACACAGAAGACATAGTTTCTATACTCCTGTATTTCAGAGAAAGCCTGTAGAAATCTAGAGGTTTTTTTTTTTTTTGACATAGTGAATAATATAATTAATGAATTGGGACTTCAGCCTACCTAAGAGTAATAAACATAATTTAAAACCCTGACGTTTTCTACCAACCCTCCCTATTCCCCTTGCCTACCTCTTACTGATTATCAGGCTGTAGGCTAGAAAAATGAAGACTGGTTTGGAGAAGTTTAATATTTTAAAAACAATGTAAATTTTTAATAAAACTAGGTGATTTTTTAAAAAATATAAAAGTAATTTTTATATCTTTAGGCAAGCACTGTATCAAACATTATATACTCAAGTATTTTCTGAATAAAATTTATTCCTCATATACCAAGTCCTTAGAACAGTACCTGGCAAGCTAAGTGTCTGGATTCTTCTTCAGTGTTGTAGTTAGGATTCTCATGAACTTAGTGCATTTGAAAGGAATATGTAAACTATTAATTACCCATCTTTATAGGCATTAATAGTAACAGATTATTCTAGAAAATAATTGGTAATTCATTCATACCATTCCATCATCCATTCATTTGTTGGAGGAGATGTAAGCCTACCTTCCTGTACATTACCAAAACAATAGTGAACCACAGGCAAATTCTCAGGTGCCTATGAACATGATTTTAGTTAGGAAAGCCAGGAGTCTTGCCAGGAATTTAAAAGGAAAACCCGGAAACCACCTGATTGGGGAACTTCACAAATGTCCACCAGACATACTCTGAAAGTTCTAGAAGAATATTTACATTTCCAGAAAAGATGGAACAGGGGAAGTTACCAGTTGCTCCTCTATGGTTGACCTTGAAGCCTGCACACCCAGAAAGTAAAATCTACGGCTGTGCTGTAAAATGTGTAAAGTTTGAAGTGAACCTTCTCAACACAGATCCTCTTGGTAAAGGATGGAAAACATACAGGCAAAGCATTTAAGGAAATCTGACTGATCATTGGCAGACCACTAAATTATATTGACCCAGGTGTGACCCTTGTAAAGCAGGCTTAAAAATAAAAACAATAACTTAAACAAAAACTAGTAGAAAACCCAGTGTCCACACACTACAGGGAATGCAAAAATTGCAGAAATAGTTCAGAAGGGTTGCTAAATAATAAGCAACAATAAGAAAAAATGAATAGCAATAAAAACAATGCTATTATTGGAGAAATATTATACCAAAGTTACATTTTCTAAAATGTCCAATTTTCAACAAAAAAATTATGCAAACAGGAAAGTATGAATTGGGGAGTAGCCCACAGAAATTGTCCCAAATGGGGAGCTCAGATATTGGAATTAGTAGACAAAGATTATCAGGTATTATCAGGTATTGATGAGAGACAGACAATTCAACAATAACAGATAATGACCTCAAAGGCTCACTTTTAATACTGTAGAGAAAATGATGATCAGAAAAGAAAGAAAAGCCTTCAACAACTCTATAAACCAACTAACCCTAACAGACATCTTTATAATGTTCCACCCAACAATGGCAGCATATACTTTCTTCTCAAGCACACAGGGAACATATTCTAGGATAAATCACAGGTCATAAAACAATCTTCAATAAATTTAAAAAGGATTAAAACCATACAAAGAATGTTCTCCAATCACAATAAAATTAAATTAGAAACCAATAACTGAAGAAAAGCTGTCAACAAATATCAAAATAATCAATGGATCGAAGAAAAGTATAATCAGAATGTCATTTTCAGATGAATAAAATAAAAACACAACATGCCAAACATGGGCAGCCAAAGAAGTTCTCAGAAAGAAAGGTATAGCTTTAAATACACATACACCTCTAAAAATCTCAAATGAATAAACTAATCTTTAATTTTAAGAAACTAAAAGGGAAGAAACAAACTCACCCAAAACAAGCAGAAAGAAGGAAATAAAAGTTAAAACTGAAATAAGTGATATAGAGACTAGGAAAATAATAGAGAATACATCAATAAAATTAAACATTTTTTCTTTGAAAATATCAACAAAATCGACAAAACTTTAGCCAAAATGAAGAAAAAAATAGAGAATCTTCACATTTATAAATCAAGAATGAAAGTAAGGGACATCTTACAAAAATAAAAAGATAACTTAGATGAAATGGACAAATTCCTAGAAAGATACTAAGTACCAAAACTGACTCAATATAAATAATTCTAAACAGACCAACCACAAGCAAAGAGATTGAATTAGTAATATTAATCATCTAATAAATCAATACTAGCTGCAGGTGGATTATACCAACATCTAAGGTTTGTTACCAGTCCTTCACCAACTCTTTAAAAAACAAAACAACACACACACACACGAAGAGGGGACATATCCAGACTCATTTTATGAGACTGCTCTTACCTTGATAGATAAATGCAACCCAGCAAAATAGTTAAACAATGTAATATTATACAATGATGGTTGTTTTAAGCCACTACATTTTGGGATAGCTGTTACATAGCGATTGATAATGGGAACAGCAGCATTCTTCACAAATTCTGTGAATCTAGCTTTATAATCCATCACACAGGAAAGGAAAAACTAATGAACTTTGAAAAACTAACTTTACTCAGTGGAATTCTGCAATAAGCCAGGATCTGAGGTACCAGGGAGTTGGAGAGGCAGGTGGCTATGGGTTGTTCTGTGGGATTCTAAAGAATTATAGAACAGCTGAACCAAGATTGGTATCTTAGAAGACCTGGCTGAATATTTACAATGCTGAGACTCTAAGAATAAGGAGAAGATAAGTAGAGTAGTCTACCTGGTAACTTTCAACCACCATATGCAATAGGAACACAGTGACTTCCACGCCTGAGTAAATCTCACCTAGCCACATATTCATGCACCCCTGCATGACCAATGAACCACTGGGGATTATGAATATATAATCAAACCTGTACTCACTGCCAAAACAAATGAAATTTTTACTTGTGCTGAAGAAATATATTTCCACTACCTTTGCAAGTCTCATCTAGAATCTCATTTAAAATCATACAGAGAGGAATCAATAATTATTTGGGAGATGAAAAACCATTAAAAGAGACAATGAACTGTGCTTTAGATAAAAATAGAACACAAATTAACTTCAAATAAAAAATGTATTTGGAATCATGAGCAAAGTTTCCAAAGAATATATCAACAAAGGATGTTGTCTTTAAAAATTATATTTTTTGATCTAAAAACACTGTTATTAGAATTAAAAACTCAGTTGGATGAAAAACAGAATGGATTTTGTAGAAAATGAAATTTCAGGGCTAGAAAAATCAAGCTAAGATTACTCTAAAATACCATATCTAAAAAGGAGATAATTATTATAAGTGAAAATATGTCAAATATGTCCTTTAAAGGAGAATAAAAATATATCAAATACATTCACTCCAGAAGCTGCAAATTATAAAGCACCAAACAAGAAGAGAAGGAATTAGATTTTATCAAGTTTTTCCAAATAAATAAAACACAAGCAATTGAAAACCAAACCATCTACACTCACACAGTTTACTGTCTACATCAATATGACTTTACTATTTCAAAAAACTCTTGCTGAGGAAGATACAACTTGCAAATATCCATATTATTTGTTCCAGGGACTTCCTGAATATATATTGAAGATGTCATTGGACTGCTCATCTTAACAGTAAGTCATACTATAAGGCTATAGTAACTAAAACAGCATGATACAGGTGCAAGAACAGGGGCATGGACCAATGGAACAGAACAGAGAACCCAGATATAAAACCATCCTCATATAGCCATCTAATCTTTGACAAAGCAGACAAAAACATACACTGGGGAAAAAAATTCTTATTTAATAAATGGTGCTAGGAAAATTGGATAGCCACATGTACGAGACTGAAACAGAATCTACACCCTTCCCCTCTCACAAAAAACACACGGTGGATAACAGACTTAAACCTAAGGCATGACACTATAAGAATTCTAGAACAAAATGTTGGAAAAACTCTTACAGACATTGGCCTAGGAAAAGAATTTATGAAAAAGACCCCAAAGACAATCACAGCAACAACAAAAATAAATGAGACCTGATCAAATTAAAAAGCTTCTGCATAGCCAAGGAAACTATCACGAGAGCAAACAGGCAACCTACAGAATGGGAGAAAATACTCACATGCTACACATTGATAAAGGACTGATGACTGGAATCTACATAAAACTCAGGAAAATCAGCAAAAATCAAACAACCCCATCAAAAAGTGGACAAAGACATGAACAGAAACTTTTCAAAAGCAGACTAATGGCCAACAAACATGAAAAAATGCTCAATGTCTCTAATCATCAGGGAAATACAAATCAAAACCACAAAGAGATATCACTTATCTCCAGTGAGAATGGCCTTTATCAAAAAGTCCCCAAACAGTAAATGTTGGCGTGGATGCAGAGAGATAGGAACACTCATACACTGCTGGTGGGATTGCAAACTAGTACAACCTCTGTGGATAGTAATATGGAGATACCTCAAAGAGCTACAAGTAGAACTACCATTTGATCCAGCAATCCTATTACCCAAAGGAAAAAAAGACATTCTATAAAAAAGACATCTGCACTACAATATATATGGCAGCACAATTCACAATTGCAAAGATGTGGAAACAACCCAAATGCCCGTCAATACATGAGTGGATTAATAAGATGTGGTGTATGTATACCATGGAGTTCTACTCAGAGAACCATGGAGTTCTACTCAGTCACAAAAAACAATGGTGATCTAGCACTTCTTGTATTATCCTGGATAGAGCTGGAACCCATTCTACTAAGTGAAGTATCCCAAGAATGAGAAAAAGAAGCACCACATGTACTCACCAACAAATTGGTATTAATTAATCAACACTTATGTGCACATATAGTAGTAACATTCACTGTGTGTTGTGCAGGTGGGAAGGGGGAGGAGGAGATGGGTATGTTCACACCTAATGGGTGTGGTGTGCACTGTCTGGGGGATGGACACACTCGAAGCTCTGACTAGGGTAGGGCAAAGGCAATATATGTAACCCAAACATTTGTACACCTGTAATAGCTGAAATAAAAAAGTTTTAAAAAAGTTAACATTTTGTAGAAGAAAATGAATGACTAAAACAAGGATTCTCTGATATCATAAAATGGATTTGTGTTTTTTCAAATAATCCGTATTGAATCAAAAATAACATACAAGTTTTATCTTTGTGATTTATCCAACATACTGGCCCTTTGTAATTTTTGTAGCCCTAGAAAAGATTTTAGTTAAGTATTAGCATCACTAATCTATTCCACTTCAGCATTTTATAGCTATTTTTATTTCCAGCTAATCACACATCCTAGAGGTGAAGGTTTAGAATAGCTGAAAAGAATTGCTTATGTTTATCTACTTGAAAATTCCACTTTTAACAGTAATTTTTGCTCTCAAGATTCTCCCTTTTAGGAAAAAAAAAAAGTATTAATTTTTACTGGTGGGTATGGGGGTAGCAGTGAGGGTGAGGACACAAAAATTACAGAAAATTGGCATTACATCCAAGCCTCGACACTACCATGTATCTGAATTCAGAACATCTCAAAAGACCAGAATATCCAAGTTGTAATGTCATGTTTCACTTTTTACAAAGCAATATGCACAAGGAAGGGACAGTGGGGGATCCCTCAGGCTTTCAGATGCCTTGGTTAATCGTCAGTGACAGTTCCCCTTTGTATCCCAGAGGTTCTATGCACAGGAGCAATGCACCATAGCAAGATTGGAGATCTACACAGGATACATCTTAGTTTTGCAAAATATTAATGGAAGTACCAGAGTGAGCCCAGGAATATTTTAGGCAGAGTGATTTCAGCAAAGAAAACATAAAATGTTGAATATCTAGAAATTGCCTGTGTATCTCTTAAAAATTCTCAGTTTGATGACCACTGAGTTAAACCATAAATTTAGGGAATGAGCAAAAGCTGAAAAAAAGAGGCAATAGAAGGGAACAGGAAGGAAAGAGGTAATAGTTTAAGTTGGCAGTAGGCTGAAGCCTAGTAGAAAGCTGCACAGGGAGAAATTCATGACAAAGTCGTACCAAAGAACTACTAAAGTCATAGATTTTGAGACGGCTTCCAAGGATCCCCAGCCTCCTGGTGTTCATGTCCTTATATAACATCATCGCTTTGAGTGTGCACTGGGCCTAGTCACTTGCTTCTGACAAATAATATTGCAAAAAAGTGATTATATATCACTTTCAAAAATAGGTTACAAAAAGGAACTGTTCTCTCTCTTTTATCTTCCCCTAGGTGAAACAAGCTGCCATGTTGTGAACAGCCTTTTGGAGAGCCCTTCGAGGCAGAGAACTAGGTCTTTCACCAACCATCAGCAAGAACCTGAGCTCTGCCAACAGCCACGTGAGCGAGCTTGGAGTCCCCCTGACTGGAGGGCTTCAGCCCCAGCCCTTACCTCGATTGCAGTCTTGTGAAAGACTGAGTCAGAGGCACACAGATAAGCTATGCCTGAATTGCTGATCCTAGGCACTGTGAAATAATAAATGTTTATTGTTTTAAGCTGCTAGCTAGTGGTATGCAGTGATATATAACTAACCGACATGATTATCTAATATTCTAAATTGTTTAGGTGCTTAGCCTGGAACTATTATCTATTAAAATATAAAATACAAGTTTAGAATTCCTACCTTAAAAAGCAATATTGGAAATCTCAAGATTATACCAAGCAAACATATATGTATACAAAATAAAATGAATTCAGAGAGCTGTACTCCCTGGTCAGACTTTCCAATTCTCGGTCTGTCACCTTTCCCCATCTTCAGTTTATTCTTATCTACAGCTCCACTTTCCTTCCCCCGGCTGCAGATACAAGTGCATGCACGGACACACACGGATAGACACGCTTGCATGCACACACGCTATTAATATATGCACATAAGAGAAAACTTGTTATTAATATATCGCTAACCAGATTTACAATAGCTGGAGGATACAGGTTAAAGCATTTGAGAAAACTCACACTATAATTCAAATTTAGCAGAAAAGTGACCATTTCATTGTTGCTTTGTTTTTCTTAACTACTTTGACTCATAGAAATTAATCAAAATAATTCTTGCCACAATTCCATATTTTTGTATGTGAAGTAAAATTATACATCTGTAGTCTTAAGAATTTAGTCAGAGTTAAAACGACTAGAGTTATAATAAAGCTGATAAGAGCTTCCCTTATAGCATATTTGACTTCTGATTTCTCATTTTCAGTGGAATAGCATTTCCTGTACACAGCAGGAATCCTTTCCTTATACAGTTTCAGCAAAATGTCAGCACCTCCCATGGAGATAGTTGTCAGCATTATATCCTCAGCAGAGATACCAAAAATGATTCAATTATTTAAGTTTTCAAAATACTGTGAGGGTACATTCATACCACATATATCATTCACTTAATGGTTTTATTTATGTATTTGAACCCCTTTATAACACCATCTTTGAGTTCCTTGCCCTGAAATTCATTGCTTTGTACCTTGTTCTTTTTGATATTTTAGTAGCCCCTGGGGAGTCCACACTGCATTACATACTGCATTTGATACAATAACATTTTTTAAAAATCTTAAAATATACTTTATTTCAATAAGATACTTTTATTATGGAAGAATTTCTTCTCCTGTGAAAGTATACACTATGCACAAAATTAACCACATTACTCATTCTTAGTCTATCCATTTGGAATAAGTTTATAGAGAAGAATTTTTCCAACAAATACAGAGCCACACATTTTGCTCAGAACTAAGAAATGTATTATATATTAGAGTCAATTTGACCCTGTTTAGATAGTCTCAATGGTTTGTAAAATTAAACTTGGCTGATCATTTGTTTTCTAGGGTGATCATTAAAGCACAAAGCAGAATGTTAGAGCTGCAGCATCATTGGCAAGCACTGCTTGTTTGCTTCTCTCCATAAATGACCAGCCAATGGAACTTCTGTGATGACAGTGGTCCAAGCAGCCCATCTCTCAATGCCACATCTATTTGGCCACTCGATCCTATTTATCATCAGTCTGTCCTCTTCATGTCCACTGCAGCTGCCCTACTTCAGACTCTCATCATTTATCTTGTTTCTTTTACACTTAAATGTTTTATAGTTTGTTCTTAAATAATTTCAAACTTATAGGAAAGTAGCCAGAATTCCCATATCCCCTCCAACCAGAATACCCAATGATTAACATTTTACATTCACCTCTTGCTCCTCCCTCTCTACCCCATACACATACACACGTTTGTCCTTTTCAGAACCTTCTTAAAGCAAGCTGAAGATGTGATGTTTCATTATCCCTAAATACTCCAAATACTCTAACGTGCATTTTCCCAAAACTATTAGTAGAACATACCAGTGCCATATAACCCTCCAAATCAGATATCAAACATTGATAAAGCACCACCATCAACTTCTCAGATCCCATTCCAAATTTGTCTAGACCCAAGAGAGCTGCAATAATTTTGCTACTCTCCCCTTGAATTTGGGCTGACAGTATGATTGCTTACCAATACAGGGCATGGAGCCCTGAGCTTCCTTGTAAGACTGATTTCCTAAGATCACTATGCTGGAGAGGTCACATATAAGCACTCCTTTTGACAGTCCTAACTGAGCCCAGCCTTCCAACCATACCTGCCAAGTCTTCAGAAATGTGATTGAAGCCATACTGGGCCCTCCAGAACTGCCTGCCTACCAGTGGTAAATACCACACTGAACAGAAGAACTATGAGACATAATACCAAAGCTATCATTTTGTGTCACTAAGTATGGGGTACCATTTTACACAGAAATAATCAAAACACCTCACAGTGTCTCATTTTTTTTCCTTCAAGTCAAATATCCTGGAAATATATGTAACATTTAGTTGTCATATATTATAGACTCCTTCAATCTGGAACAATTCTTTAGTCTTTTTTTTTTCATGTTCTTGATAGTTTTAAAGACAACAGGCCTTAGAATTTGAAGGTTTATCTTTATCTTAGGTCCATCTAAAGAGTCCTTATGATCAAACTCACTTATTTAGTGGGATAGTATCTCAAGGGTATGGTAAAATCCTGTTCCTCAGCAAACTCAACCCACCAGCCTAAGCATCTGTGGACAATTTCCAGCTGAGTCAAATTCCTCTGATGGCAATCAAGTGATGACTGTGCATCTCCAATGTTTATTAGTTGACACTCCACTGTGAGGAAGAGCTTCCCCCTTCTCTGCGACCTACTTATTAATTTGTATCAGTATGCATTCATAGATTTTATCTTATTAAGTGAATGGTAACCTATTGCTGTAATTATTTTGATATTCAAGTCACTTTCTATTTGTCCGGTGGGAATGGAATCCCTTCAAAATGATTCTTGTTTTTGGGGGGATGTCTTCACTGTTTTTTGAATATTTCCTTAGTTTTTTTGCACACGATGTTTAAGGAATAAATTGAACTTTCCCTGCCCTCATCTTGGAATCAGTCATTTCTTCTTTAGTAAATATCTTAGGCTTTGTGGGCCATAAAGTCTGTTTCACAACTACTCAATCCTGCTGTTAACAGCAGTAAAGCAGCCAAAGGCAATACATAAATGAACGGACATGGGTGTATTCCAATAAAACTTTATTTACAAAAACAGTGGGTTGACCCCTGGACTATGGAACTGGAAATTCTTAACCATAAAGAATATTAGAGAGAGAACTATTGAGACTCATAATACCTCAAGGCTTATAATCCAAAGCAGAAAGTACAGGAATGACAATGATATATTATAAAGGAAAAATGAAAGTGCAAGTGAAACCTCAAGGCAAATATGAAAATTCTTGGCTTTCTCAAAATGCCAAAAAGGGAAATTGCCATTAGGCAGTTCATTTGTGGGATATTGCGTAAAGATAGAAACTTGATGGAAACAGTGTCTTAGAAATGCAGAGCCACTAGTTTATAATCGTTTGAAAGTTAGAAGTCAAAATTTTTGTTTATAGGTATTTACCCACATTTAATGTTATTTTACCGTTAAACATATTTTAACATCCAAGAAATCTGTGAAAACTTTTCTCATATACATTCTGTAAGTTATAATAATTGATCTCAAATCTTAGCATATGTTAAAAGTACTTAAAATGCTCATTAAATATGTTGATGCATAGTCCCGAACCCAAAGATATAGACTCAGCAAGCACCCCAAGTTATTCTCATGATGGACCCAGAAGCATATATGAAAAATTCTCAATAACCCAATAATTACATGTATGTCATGTGTTATATTGAATAGCAAAGAGCCTCTGGGAAGCAGAAAGTGGGTTCTACTGAACCACCAAGAATAGTCGACAAGCAGGTCTAAGACTTTTTAAAAAAGAATGATTACCTTCTAAGAGGGATATGGTTCTCAAGAAAGAGACTCTTCTGGGAAATTCTGTGCTAAGAAATTAGAGATGAAGAAACTGCTTCTATCCAGGGTAATAGTAATCCAGGGTCCTGATCATTTGGCAACCCTATCTATTGCTTGCAGAGCCTCTCGCTTTGTTGGTTTCCTATCGCTGCTATAATAAATTATCACAAACTTAGTGGCTTAAAATACAATTTATTATCTCACAGTTCTAGAGGTCAGAAGTCTTAAAAGGGTCTCCCAGGATGCTGGCAAGGCTGTGTTCCTTCTGCAGGCTTTAAAAGATAATTTATGACCTAGACACTGTGGGAGGAGGGGGTGTCCGTCATTTCACCTGCCACACCGGAAGAGAAGCTCTCTCTCCAGCCATAAGGAAATGGTGAATCAGGAAAAGGCAGAAAGAGACTCTATAAGACAGGGAGACCAGGCTACTGAGAATGTTAAGGTTATTGAAGGCAGCATCTAAAGCAACACTATAAAGATGAAATTTGAGCTACAGCCTGGTGAAATTCAACAGTGGGGGGAAAAAAACGGAAGAAAGAAACATTTCACATATAGTTGCAAAGGAAATTTAGGTGGTCACAGAGCAGAAGAAAAATACTTATTGGAGAAAAAAGAGGGTGTTATGTTTGTGCCCCCTGAAATTCAAATATTAATGCTCTAATACCCTGTATTTGGAAATAGGGCCTCTAAGGAAGTAATTCAGGTTAAATAAGTTTACAAGGTCTTGATCTGATAGGATTAGCATTTATATAAGACAACAGAGAACTCCTTTACATGTGTACACTCTCGTTTTGAACAAATAGTAAGAAGTTGGCCATTTACAAGCCAGGAAAAGGGCCCCCACCAGAAATAAAATCCACCAGAACCTTGATCTTGGACTTCTAGCCTCCAGAACTTAAAAAAAAGTGAGAAAATTTCTGTTGTATAAGCTCCCCAGTATGATGTATTTTGTTCTGTTATGGTAGTCTGAGCAGACTGATATAGAAGGGACAAAGGTAGGAGGTAAAGAATTAAGGGATCAAGCTAGGAATTAGATTCACATGGATGCCTTATAGATCTGAAAGTCTGGCAAATGCATTTCATGATTAAGTTATTCAGCCAAACCTGACGCCTGGTCGAAGAGTCAATTTATTCTTTTTTTTAGATAAGTTTTTAGATATCACTATGGAAACATTTTCTGTTTCTATTAATAATAGATTGATACTGTTCCATCTCTATCATGAAATTTACTGGGAAAAATAAACAAGTTTTGTGGCTGCTGTGTGCTTATCCTTATGGATTCCTAATAAAATATAAATATGAATAAATCATATTAATATATTTCTATTTATTCACTTTATAAGTAACTTAATTGGAATGCATTTATTCAATGTGATCAAACTTACTTGAATTTTCAAATTAAGAATTGAAGTCTCTATGAAAAATAAAAATTTTCATTTGTCTTCACAGTTCATTCTTTTTATATTCATGAGTCAATCATTTTCTTTGTTTGAATAAACATGTTTTCCAAACTAAGTTTTAATATTCAGAACACCTCTCACAATATATGAAGTCACAGAATCAGAACTTCAGAATCCAAATAACTTAAATGTTGTGTTTTCTAAATATTTTTATTTATTATTGGAGAAGTAGCATTCATTAAAAGGACAAAAATAATTTATATCCCTATAAGCTCAATTGTTCTCTGGTTTTTATTGTCCCCTATGCTTTTGTTTAACCCTAGGAAGTATGGTAGCCATGTAGACATCACTGGGGCAGCTTAGGAAGGAAGTGGGGAATTACTTAAATAGTGTTTATGGGAAATGGGCAACCTGGAATCTTGTTAGAACTTTAACCAGTACTACCTTGAAGGTGCTGATGAACTTAGTAAGTGGAGTTTGACCCTGTCAGAATTGCATAAAAGATACAACATAAAAGCTAAGTCCATGGGCATTGGTCAAATGTTGGACATCCATTTTATGTAGAGCTTAGCAACCTGAGCCAAGAAGTTATGGGAGTGGTGAATGAGACAAGCAGTGCCCAAGGAAACAATTGTTCAAAGAAGTAACACTGCCATACAATATTCTTAGATTTTCAAGCACATCTGAAATGATGACATAATCATAAAACCTTTAAGTATTTCTGTTTATATCTCAGGAAGAGCAGTATTGTGGAAGATCTTACTGGTTAGGTATTTCCTCCTTATGGCTGACTTTAGGAGAAGAGGCTCTAAAATGCTAGGTTTGTGGAGGCAAAATAGCCAGTGTTATTTTTGTTATTTTTCTTAGTCCCTTAATGGGACATACAGTCCTACAGAATACTTAAGATTCAGAAAGAATGAGTATCAGGCCAGTAATTCAGACTGATCATGCTCTCTGTACCAAAGTTCCAGCTTTTACCTACCCAATGCTGAATGTTTTTGAGAGAGAGAGAGAAATATTGATTTTCTTACTTTCCTTGACATATAAAATCATATCCCTAAATGCAGCCATGCTGCCAAAGCATCCCCATATTGGTGACTCTGCCACATTCATAGCAGTTGAGCTCTATACTTTATAACTTTGCTGTTGGGTTTGGCTACAAAAGAACAAAACAAACACCACTCAGTAAACCAGCCCTACATGCAATTTTCTTCTTTCTCTGACCAACTTTCACTCATCAAGTTCAGTCAAACTAGTCAAACCATTTGCCAGTATGGATGCCTCCCCAAGATACACCAACACTGCCCAATTTTCCTCTCATTTTGCTTCTCCTCTTGTTTCTCATTACTTTAATGAGGTAAAAGGTAGTAAAATAATCCACACTTTCACAACTACCTCATTCTTACCATTAATAAAATTTCTAGAGAAATTTTATGGTAAATACACTGTAATGCAAACCTAAATTAATTTAGAAAGATAAATGCAAAATTGAGGGGAAAAAAGCAGGACTCATTAAGGTTTTAGAACTCATGAATTTAAATTAAATGAACTAAATATGTATTGAGGTTTTTATTTAATGATCTAATAAATACGTAAGAATATAAACACTAAAAGCAACCATTTAACCATTTAAAAATAGGATTAGCAGTTCCCCAATCAGGAGTGATGAGCTCAAATAAAAAAAGCCTTATGCAAAGCTCAAGTGAGACTTTTCATTATATGAGAAGAAATTTCAAATGATATGTTTAAATTGTTATTAATTCCTATAATATTAGCCTGAGAAAGTCCTGATGGAGGCTGTGGTAAGACAGCAGGCCTTGTGTCCACCAGCTTGTTATCTGGCTATCAGGGAGGACAAACCACATTAATACTAACCCATGCTCCTGAGTTGATAAAGGATATTGGCACAAGCTATTCTCTTCTAGCCTTCTTCCATTTCAAATAAAACTACTACAGCTGACTTTAAATACAGACGATGAGAATTTGAAACACAGACTTAGAACCAAAATTCTCATCGTCTGTATTTAAAGTCAGCTGTAGCTCCTGCTGCTTTATTTTCTTAGAATATTAAACAAAAATCATTACGAAACATTATTTGTAGGACACTACAAATAATTTGTAGGACACAAACTACAATAGCAGTCACAGAAGCTTTACTCGGGAAAAAATTCCACAGGGCAGAGGATTATGCAGAGGAAAGAGTAGAATTTAGGTGAATCAAGGAATGAAATTGAAGAGTGAACTCCTCCATGCAGCAGCAAAGTTGTATACAAAGATTTAAAAGTGCATCTGTCTGCTGGAAAACAAATTCACCCTCCCTAGAGAGGATTAGAAGGCAACAATTTGAGAGCTAAAAGGCAAAACAGAGGGATACTTAAATTTCACATTCAGCATTTAGAGCTTTGTTTTTCACCCACAATTCCCAGCCTTAGTTCCACTGTAAACAAGTAAGTAAATTCCTTTGCATGGATATCAGGGTGGTAGAGAGAATCTGAGTGTCAACTGTCACAAGACCCAAGAGATAGAGTGAAACAGTGGGCACACTCTGGAAAAAATAGTAACCCCCAGCTTGGAGGCAGGAGATGCATTAGGAGACCACTACTTGAAATAAAGCAAAAGACTAAACAAGATGGTAAAGGAAGAATTCCTGTACACTGGAGAGGAGTTAAGAATTATAAAGTTACCTTCAGAACTGGAGCAGGAGTTAAGCAAAATTTTGAAGGGTGGTAGACTTGCTGGTGACTTCCTGAGGGCTGGATTAGTACATACCTCCTGCTCCAACCCCAACTGGTCCCTAAGATTTAAAAATCCCCAGGCACTACGTTCGGAAGCAGGTATCTTCAGTTTTGAAGAGAGGAAGGAACAGATACTAGGAACCTAGCAAGGCATATAAACCAGTTGTTTTCAAAGCTACTCCATCAGCATCACCTGGGAACTATTAGAACGCCAAATCACTGTACTCTACCCTACACCTGCTAACGGGGCTGAGACCCAGCCGTCTCTGCTCTAACACGCCCTCCAGGTGATTCTGTGGCATGTTTAAGTTTAAGAGGCACTGGTATAGCCGGTGTTACAGGCAGAAGTAATTGATTTCAGCTGCAGGCTTATAATGGCTTAATGAGCAAGCAGGCCTAGTTAACAATCATAATTTGATCACCCATGGGTAATTAACTATTCCACTTTATACATGCTCAAATAATGCAACCTTATTAGAATTGACCCCCCTAGAAAAGACATATATAGGAAGATGAATTTATTATAAAAATCAAAATCAAGACCATTTTACAGAGCCAAATCATTTTGATTTTTTCTCTTGTTTTGAGATTATCATGGCCAGCTCCTCCTCCTAAATACACAATCTGCTACATTAAAATGGAAGAACTTTTATAAAAAGGGAAAATAAGGGTATTTGGTAAATTTTTGCTCTATCATAACATGTACTTCCTACCAACTCAGCCTATTCAAGCTAAAGAATATGTTTTTGTACCATTTCACTTATGGTATGCTTTATTATTATTATATTTAAAATTGCCCTACTCATGACTTTTTTCATCAATAGTCTGGCCGCTCTTTCTAAACTACTTTGACAAATGCAATAAAAATACAAGTGAGAATAAATGAAATTTTTCTCATAGTAGTACCTATAAATCTTTGCTATAAGATGACCAATACTATATACTCAACGAAATATATGAATTTATTTCCAAGTATAGATGGTTCTAGTCTCCCCATAGAACACCAGCTTTTCCAAAAGGAGAAAAAGAGAGAGAGAGAGGGGAAAAAAAAGAGAGAGAGAAAACTGAAGTCATTAAAACTTTGATCTCTTGCTCATTTCACTTGGTTTCAAAGTCAGGCTAGTTATAAAAGTTCTAGACATGCCACACTATGTTTTATTTCTGCACTGTTACATTACTTTAATATAGAATTCGGGAATCATATCAAAGGAAATATTTTAAATCATTCCAGACTCTAGGTTAGTATGATGCAGCTTTTATGTATTTTTGAAATTTCCTATAACTATCCAAGCTTTATTAAAGTTGGTGATCTGAAAAAGAAGGGCCAGTTACCAACTATAGTATATTCAAATTCTAAAGGTATGCATGAAACATTTACCCTCTGCTCTGATCTAACTGTTTGGTTTATAGGGACCCTGACAAAATCAGTCAGGAAAAACTTGCACCCGCAAATACAATATTATATTGGCAAGCTCTTTTGTCAGGAGTGGAGGTGCTCAGAAACCCCTTCAGGAGCGTTATCCTTTCATTGATAAGAGAATTCTTCTATTTTCAATTCAAACTCATCTATGCCATATTTCAAACTTAGATCTTTCATCCTCCACAGTAAAGATGGGAAACAATTATTGCCATTATACAAACATTTCCCCAAAAGTCATCAAAACTTAAGAAGAGACTTCAGAATGTTCAGATATCACTAAAATTATATTAATGGTTTCTTTAAAAAGACAAGATTAGTTTAATTTGTATATACAATGTTTTATCACATGTATTCAATTTAATAAGTTTGTCACATATATGTAATTGAAAGGAGAAATGGGATTTCAAATATTACATTTGTGTCACATTCAGCCACATTGAGTTACTGGTCCTCACTATTATATAAATTATGTAGAAGGCTAAGAAAAAGCTACATTTAAAGTCATGCCAAAGTTAAAATTGTTACACTAGTAAAATTTTCTCATAATCATATTTATCAAATTTATCTATTTCTTCATTCCTATTTTTGAGGGAAGGATATAAAGCCTCAAAAATAATTGATTCTAACATTTAAAACTTATCTTCTCATCCTCCTTTACCTCCAACAAAAGGAGGGAAGGTCTCAAATAACTGAATTTCCCAAATTAGAAATATATGTACACCTACATACAGACACAGAGGCCAGGACATATATCATTTTATACAGTTCAAGTAAACAAGAATACCAAAGAATATTCATGGCACTGTGTTAAATATTGAAATAAAAACACAGATGAGTAATAGAGAATCTCTGAGTCCTAGGTGGCAAGACTCAATATCATATAAAAATTAATTCTTCCTAATGTAGTCTATCTACCTAATTTTAATAAAAACCCCAAGGTTTTTCTCATAAAATTTAATAAAATAGTGCTGATACATATCTTCACTAGGTAACGTAGGAGAATACTCCAGATATAAGAAAAAGACAACAATCCTATTTAACATTGGAAAAATTTTAAATAAGTAATGACAGAAAAAGAAATATATTTAAAAACAAACATATTTCAAGATGCTTACATTTTCCAGTGATCAGAGAATTATAATTGAAACAATAATAAGATATCATTTTTCCAGCCAATGGTCAAAAAAAGGACAATATTCAATGTTGGTAAGATAGGCTCCAGTGGAGGAATGTTGTGTAGCATCTTTCCAAATTTAAAATATTTATAACTTTTGACATAGCCATTTCATAACTAGGAACCTACCTATTCTATAGAAACATGTAAATATTTGCACAAAAATATGAAAGTAGATTCACTGCCACATGACTTTACAGCAAAGAATCACAACGGTAAACCTCAAAGGTTGACATGCAAATTTTCCCATGATCTGTGAAGGTTATAGGTTGCTTGTATTTTTATATTTAAAAAAGTGACAGTTATAAAGGTGTAAATGAGATAAAGATTTGTAAATGCATAGAGAACAGTCTAAAAGGATGTTAATAATGAGAGTATAATAATAAAAATAACTAATACTACTGAGTAAACATTATATGCCAAGAACTCTACCATATATTTTCATAGATATCTCAATCAATTCTCATAGCAATCTTGTGACCATGAGGTAATACTGTTTCACAAACATAGAAACTGAAGGTAAACATCAAGGTTTTAACAATATTATATCATGTAGTACCAATGAAGATGAGAGGGAGTATCCAAGTTAAGGTAGATTTATAGTTTTTGCTATTGCATTGGAATTTTTAATAAAAAGTATGGCATATATTAGTTTGCTAATTAAAAATAAAGAAAGCTATACAAAAATAATTATAGAACAAAACAGATCATGTTAAATAATATATGCCATAATGTGATAAGTTTTCAAAGAAGGGGTAGATTAATTCTGACTGAATAACAAAATCAATTATAAAGGAGGTAGCATTTGAGATAGGCCTTGAAGCATGGGTCAAGTTTCAAAAGGTCCAGGTGGGAGGAACGTACATCCACAGAAAGAGCCACAAAAGAAATGACAAAAGGGCAAGAACATGAGTCCAGGAAATAGCAAAGAACTGTCTAACAGGAGCAAAAAGTGTTATGACACAATGAGAGAGATAAGCCTAGAACTGCAGGAGGGCTTAAAGGATTCTAATATATCCAAGAAATGACAAATCATGGTAGGAGATAAGGAAAGAGAATTAAGGTGGCTTAAAAGATTATTTAAGAAATCACTAGAAATTCAGCCTAGTTCCATAAAAATATATCTGAGACTAAACTAAAATATAGATTCTCCAAAGAGCTTATTTCTAACCTATTGACCATAGATGCTTGGAACTTGGCAAAGTTTTCGAAGAGGTCCACAAATCCATATATGCAATTAAAAATATTGTGTAGAGTCTGAATAAATGTCTTGACTTTTCAGATTGGGCTTGCTTGCAGCCTGGATGCCACATTAGAGCAGGTGATTTGGTAGTTTTTTTTTCCTTTTTATTGAATGAAGCTTCCCACTTCTGCTTTCTAACTGCATGGTGTCTAGGTCCTTCAGGATTAAAGCAGGGGAAGAAAAAGAGGTGAAAGATACCAACATCTCACTTCATAAGCACAGATGTAATTTGGCATTAGTGTCCTTTTGGCTTGCCAATGCAAAAAAAACAAAAAACAAAAAACCTTGAGCTTATTTGTGTGCGCCTCAGAGCCCTTCCATTCCCAGGGACACTTGCCAGCAGTTGCCTTAACCCAGGTTCTTCTTCCTGTGAGTGAATGTTAATAGCTCTAGCTGCCTTATCAGCCTCTTGCTTTAAGGTTTTCATTTAAGCAGCTCTATACAAAGCTTTATGTTGAGGTCATATCATCCTTTGTGAATGCAAGTTTCACTTTTTCCTGGAAAACATAGAATGATTTTGGCCTCTAATAACTCTGAACATAAAAGGTGTTCCCAAAGCTACACTGTCACATTGGTCCACCATCAGAGCCACCACTTAGCCATGGTCTCTTGTTTCTGAGATTTTTCAGGTGTGAGCCAGGAATATCTTTGCAGCCACTAATTACTAGAGACAACGGTGAAATTCTTCAAGTAGTCTTCTTGAAGCCTTTTAGGATTAGGTGAGGAGGAAACATCCTTCTCAAGGTGGGGAAGGGAGGGTCAACAGCTTTTCGTCGACTCTTTCCAAGAAATTCTCCCCCCAAATCGGATCACTTCCATGCCAACTCTTTTATATACTTGTAGGTGAGGGGCTAAGGATTAGGAAACAAATTTTAGATCACCCCTCCTTTGCAAATCTTGTTGACTGTTTCTTCCTTGCTTGGGAATGTGTAAATATTTGGCAAAAATTGTCCTGCAGTTCCAGAAACTACCAGTGAATTCTAACTTCATATTCAGTAACAGACCCAACTAAGCCAGATGTCTAAAATTAAACATAAAATATTAAAGTAAACAATATGATTTATAATATGGCATAAACACACTAATGTGGTATAATAATATGCACCATTCACTACTTCATAGCCTAGGTCATATGACCAGTTCCTTAAACTTTCCTGATATTTCCAAATTTAGACCCTTCTACTTAGTGCTCTAATAATGACAAATTTCATGAGGTTGCTTGCACTCTCCAAGCTGTTTCTTGCCTCCACACCTGTGCACACACTCTTTTTCTACAAAGAATAAATTTATGGGTTTTGACAAACGTATACCCTGTGTAACGACCATTTCAATCATGATATAGAACATTTATTTCATTTAATTCTCTCCTGTCCCTTAGCAATCCACTTACCACCCTACCCCAGCCTAGACTACCACAATTTTGAATTCTATCACTGTAGATTAGTTTGCCTACTCTAGAGTTTCTTTTAAATAAAATCATACAGCAAGTGTTGGCAGCTTATGGTTTATGGGACAAATCCAGCTTGGCACCTATTTTTGTAAATAAAACTGTATTAGAACATAGCCACATTCATTCATTTGCATCTTGTCTATGGCTGATTTCATGACAAAATGGCTGAGTTGAATAGTAGTAACAAAGTAAATATAAATAAATTCAGTAAAGTCTCAGGTTACAAAATTAATGTACACACAGCAGTAGCATTTCTATACACTAATAATACTCAAGCTGAGAGTCATATCAAGAACTCAATACTATTTACAATAGCTGCAAAGAAAATAAAATACCTAGGGATATACTTAACCAGAGAAGTGAAAGATCTCTAAAAGGAAAACTACAAAACCCTGACGAAGGAAATCATAGACAACACAAACAAATTGAAATCTGCCCCATGCTTGTGGATCAAAAGAATCAATATTTTTAAAATGACCATACTGCCCAAAGTGATTTATAGATTCGATGCAATTCCTATCAAGATACCAATGTCATTTTTCTTCAAATGAGAAAAAACAATCCCAAATTTCATATGAAATCAAAAAAGATCCAAATAGCCAATGCAATCCTAAACAAAAAGAATAAATCTGGTGGCCTCACATTACCTGACTTCAAATTATAGTACCAGGCAACAGTAACCAAAACAGCATAGTACTGGTATAGAAGTAGAGACATAGATCAATAGAACAGAATAGAGAACCCAGGAATAAAATCATATAACTATAACCAACTGATTTTTGACAAAGCATACAAAAACATACACTGAGAGGAAATGATGCCCTATTTAGTAAATGGTGCTGGGAAAATTGGAGAGCCTTATGCAGAAGAATGAAACTGGATTCCTATCTCTCACCATATATAAAAATTAACTCAAGAGGGATTAAATCATTAAATATAATACCTGAAACCATAAAACTTCTAGATGAAAATATAGGAAAAATTCTCTTAGTCATTATTCTAGGCAAAGAATTCATGACTAAGATCCCAAAATCAAATACAGCAACAATAAAAATAAATAAATTGGAAAATTAAACTGAAAAGTTTTGCACAGCAAAGGAAATAATCAACAGAATAAATAGACATCCTGTAGAATGGGAAAAAATATTTGCAAACTACACATCCAACAAAGGACTAATATCTAAAATCTACAAGGAACTCAAACAAGTCAGCAAGAAAACAAATAACCCCATCAAAAAGTGGACAAAAGACACGAATAGAGTTTTCTCAAAAGAAGATAGACAGCTGGCCCACATACACATTAAAAAATGCTCAACATCACTAATCATCAGGGAAATGCAAATTAATACCACAATGAGATGCCATCGTACCCCTGTCAGAATAGCCATTATTAAAAAGTTAAAATACAATAGATATTGGTACAAATGTGGTAAAAGGGAATGTTTATATGCAGTTGATAAGAATGCAAATTAATACAACCTATTTGGAAAATAGCATGGAGATTCCTCAAAGAACTAAATGTAGACCTACCTACCATTCCATCCAGCAATCCCCTTACTGGATATCTATGCAAAGGAAAAGAAGTCTTTATATCAAAAGGACACCTGAACCCAAATGTTTATTGCACCATACAATTGCAAAGTATGGAATCAACCTAAGTGCCCATTAACTGATGAATGGATAAAGAAAATGTGGTGTATATATATATATATATATCTCATGGAGTACAACTCAGCCATGAAACGGAATGAAATAATGTCTTTTGCAGCAACTTGGATGGAACTGGAGACTATTATCCTAAGTAAAGTATCTCAGGAACAGAAAAACAAATATCATATGTTCTCACTTATAAATGAAAGCTAATCAATGTTATACATGATCACCTAAAGTGGAATAATGGACATCAGGAACTAAAAAAGGGGGAGGGTGAGAGGGAGGTAAGGGATCAAAAACTACCTATAGGGTACAATGTACATTATTTGAGCAACAGCTACACTAAAATCCCTGACTTCATTACTATACAATTCATCTATGTAACAAAAAACACTTTTACCCCTTAAATCTTTTGACATAAATAAATATATGAATAAACCCAAAAAATGAGTTTGGAAGGATTTCCCTATATCTCCATTTTCTGAAATGTTTTATGTAAGGTAAGTATATTTTTCCTCCTTAAATGTTTGATAAAATCCACTGGTGAAGCCATGTGGACTGAAGTTTTCTATGTAGCAAGAATTTGTTTTCTATGTAGCAAGAAGTTTAATAAAACTTCTATTTCTTTAATAAATCTGAGAATATTCAAGGTTTATGCTTTAAATAAGTTATCTTCCTCAAAGAAGATGTCCATTCTAACTTTTCAAATTTATTGGCATGAAATTGGTTATTATATTTTCTTATTATCATTGAATTAAAATCTGTTGAATTTGTAGTACATTCCCTCTTTCTTCCACGATAGTGTTCATTTGTGCTGTCTGTTTTCCTTATTTAGTTTTGTTATGTATTTATCAATATTATTAATATTTTCCAACTACCAAATTTTGACTTTAGAAATGATCTCTGTTGTTTATGTGGCTTCTCTTTTATTGATTTCTGTTCTTATCTTTATTCATCTTTTTTATACTGTGTTCAATTTAGTTTTTTCTAGTTTCCAAAGTGAACACATAGATCAACTGAAATTTTTTTTAATTTTTATTTTCCAATGAAAGAATTAAAAGTTACAAATTTCCCACTAAGCACTTATTAGTTGCATTTCACAAATTTTGATTTTTTTATCATAAAGTTTGAAATAATTTAATATAGTAATACCCTTAGTGATTTCTGCTTTAACTCATGGATTAATTAGAAGTGTATTTTATTTTTAAATACGTGGAGATTTTCTACAAATTTACAGTTTTCATCTCTAATTTGATTCCATTGGTGAAAAAAATACTTTTAAGATTTCAATGCTTTGAAATTTATTCAGAGTTAATTTATTCTTGGCATGTGTTATATCTTGGTGAATGTTTTCTGTGTACTAAAAGAAAGGATATTAGGCTGTTTTGAGTAGTGTTCGTTAAATGTCAATTAGGTCAGTTTGGTTGATAGTATTGTTCACATTTCTATCAATCCTGATTTTGTGTTTACTTGTGCAGTTATTGAAAGAGTTAATGAATTGTCCCAATATGTTTGTGAATTTTTTTATATTTCCCCTTAGTTTTGTCTTTTGCTTCATGAATTTTGTTTCTTTCTTTCTTTTTTTCTTTTTTTCTTTTTTTTTGCCAGACAGAGTCTCACTCTATTGCCCGGGCTAGTGTGCCATGGCATCAGGCTAGCTCACAGCAACCTCAAACTCCTGGGCTCAAGCGATCCTTCTGCCTCAGCCTCCTGAGTAGCTGGGACTACGGGCATGTGCCACCATGCCCAGCTAATTTTTTCTATATATTTTTAGTTGTCCAGCTAATTTCTTCCTAGTTTTTAGTAGAGATGGGGTCTCACTTTTGCTCAGACTGGTCTCGAACTCCTGAGCTCAAACGATCCTCCTGCTTCGACCTCCCAGAGTGCTAGGATTACAGGTGTAAGCCACTGTGCCCGGCCTGTTTCATGAATTTTGTAGCTCTGTTATCAGGCTTATACACGTTTAGAATTGTTTGGTCTTCCTGATGAATTGCCACTTTTATCATGAACTTTAAAAGTTTTTTCACATCTCAGTCACACTCAGGTTTTAATTCAGACTAATGCTGCTTTTGGCTAAACAGCTCTCTCAAAAACTTTTTTGGTTTGTTATCTGTCTGATTCCATTTATGTCTATGTACCAATAGCTATATGTAAAATCCTTGTGATATATGCCTTTCTCTCTCTCGACCTAATTGCAGCTACACAATTTAGACTCCCATTGGACTATTCTTATTCTCTTTACTTGAGAAATTTTGTCTAACTCAAAAAGTGTTATTGGGATTACATTAATCTAATAAAAAGATTATAAATATTTAATAAAAGACAGGGGTTTTTATCACATGATTTTTATCATGTTTTTACCTTAATCCCAATATTAATTAAATTTTGTGGCTTACACAATATATTAATATTTTCTTTCAAATATAAGAGAAAATAAAACATTCTATTTCCAAAATTGCAAGTCTTAAAACTTTTCTATTTTTTTCTGTCTCGTCTTTAAAAAGATCAATTATCTTATGAGCACATGTCTTTTTCATAGATCCTTTTTAAATGCAGTTGATAACAACTAGCTCACAATAGAACATTCTTTTATCAAAATGTTTTCACCCAAAATATTTTCACCTGAATTCTTTATGTCATTATCTGTCTTCTGACTTATCCATAATGACAGTTTATAAAATGTCTCAAACATTGAAAACACAGGTCACTCACTCTTTCTCCAGATTCGTGTTTCCTTCCTAGCTAACAACAAAAGAAAGTATATACAGTTTTGGCTTGGATTTGGGCAGCCACTCACTTCAAGTACGAATTTCACTCTTAGTCCTATGTGTTACAACAACAAACAGCCTCAACATTTCAGTGGCTGACGACATAAAATATTTATTCCTTGTTCATGTTATAAAAGAGCTACTGGGTGGGCTACAGTTCTGTTCTAGCTGTGGTTCCACTCCATGTATTTCTTCATTCTGATCGAGGTGGAAGTAGTAGTTCCAATATGGCACATGCCCATTCTGTACTTTGTACTATGCATCCTTGTTAAGCTGGGAACTCTTTCCTAGATTGAGTGCTCTTTTCTCTAAAACTCTGTATTAGAGTTGGCCAGAAGAGGATTTGGCAGAAGTAAAGCAGTGGCTGTTACTCTCTGAAGGTTATCAATGTAAGATGCCATGATGGACAGGTGGTGACATGCACTCTGGTTTATTTTTGCTGTTTTTGGCTCTGCATTTAATTATCCTTCCTGCATGCTATTCTATTGACCAATAGTGGGCTCAGGATCACCACCAATATTTGGTTGTAGATGCACATGACAAAAGTCCGTCCCACAAGTCTCCCCATTAGTGACCAGGTATGTTTGACTTCTCAGATCAACTATTTCTTTCTCTGACCCTCAAAATCTCTGGACCTTCAATTATTCAAATCCCTCCACATTTCTGCAAGTTCTAATTCTTAAATCTGTCATCCTATAAAACTTATAGTGACTCTGTCCCTTTTTTGAATCCTGACTGATACACCCATTTTCTGGAAGACAGGAAGATCACATTTGAAGTGATTGCTTGGATATGGCATAGATCATCATTCCTCTTGTTCCAGTGGCATTGGCCAAAATGTCATATGACCAAGTGGAATGGAGAAGTATCCTTATATGTGGGTAGGAGTGTGTAAATATTTGCCAAAACAACACAATCTACTATCCTTATCTAGCCTTGAAGCAATCACTAGGTTGTTAAGCAGTGAGACTGGATTAAGCATTGAGAGCCCTCCTCAAAGTCTGGGGATGGACACAACCCCACATAAATCACAGGACTGACTAGATGGGAAGAAATGCAAGATATAGCTGCAAGGAAACAAGGGTAAGGTATGAGGAGCAGGGACTCACAGATATCCACTCTGATAATTGTTAACAAAAGAAAGAGTTATTCATTTCATAGTGAAGTTTCAGCTGTCCTTAAATAATCTGTTCTTATCCTTTTTTAAAAATCTATAATTATACAAGTCCTTAAAATTTTCTTAAGGATAATTACTTCAACCAAGTATAAAAAGTATTTAAATCCATATTCTTGTCCAATATTTGGTAGACCATGTAAATATGCTATAGTTCAGAGCACCCAAACTGTTTATGTTAAAGAATGTTATTCTTGTAGTAGTCCCAATCCTGGGGCTGTGGCCTGTTAGGAACTGGCCACATGTCACCACCTGAGCTCCGCACCACCCCTCTACACCCCTCTCCAGAAAAATTGCCTTCCAAGAAACTTAGGAATTGGGCTGCACAACAGGAGGTGCGCAGCAGGGCAAGCAAGCCGAGTGAAGCTCCAGAAGCTTCAAAGCTTCATCTGTGTTTATAGCAGCTCCCCATCCCTTGCACCACTGCCTGAGCTCCACCTCCCCCTCATCCTCCCTCCCTGTCCGTGGAGAAATTGTCTTCCATGAAACCAGTACCTGGTGCTAAAAAGGTTGGGGACCATTGGTCTACAGTGTACCCCTGTCTCTCTGTAGCTTTTACATTTGTTTTTAAAAGAATTTAAAGGCAGTAGTGTGGGGAGCCGGCAGCACAGGGATCCCGCTTGGGAGGCAGCTGTGCCCAGCACGTGCGTAATTGCTCTCTCCGCCCTGCCTATCAGAGAACACGTGCTGGGGGAGGTCCTGGCTGAGGGTACTTAAGTGGAGCTCA